>JAIPRK010000805.1:0-131214 GCA_025469195.1 Chaitophorus viminalis | reverse complement strand
CATAGTTTTAAACAAAATTTTAAGTGCATATTTAAGTACATATTTAAAAATAAATACATATTTTATAACATATTACAGCATTTTTAGAAGCATATTTTGAGGATTTTTTGTGCATATAAATCCGGTCTCTACTAATAATGAATATTGTCTGCAATAATAAAAAAAAAACTTCCAACTACTTTATTTACAATCTAAAACTAAAAAACTAAATGTTACTTGTTAAGGAAAAATAATAAAAAAATAATTATTATTTTTATTATAATATTAATAATCTTTTAAATAGGATTTGTAAAACACAGTTCATAATCACATTTGTATATACATAACGTATCAATTAAAATACTCTCACACTTACATAAAACGATAATATACCAAAGTACACATTAAACATAGTAAGGTCTATGACACACAATCACAGGACTCGTTAATAAGAGACGATAAAACACAAAATAACATTTCAGGACTCCGTTTAGTCACGTTTCAGCAAACATATTCAATCTATCGTAAAAGCCGAAAAAATAATTTCCACAGAAGTCATATTTGTGAATTTGTATGTGTAGGAAAAAAAATAAACGAAAAAAAATTGTCATTTTTGTTTAAATGGCTATGGAAGTCTTCGCTCATCCGATCATTAGAGTATTATATTGTACAGCTGCAATAGCACTTTTTTCAAAATATTTATTTTCTTCCTGGGACCGTTTCGGATAATTTTTTTCAACAATTATTATAATAACTTTCTATTTATACCCATGACTCAACCTAAACTGCAGTATCTTTTAGAACATGGTTAAAGATAATATAGTACAGATAACCGTGGCTTAAACGTAACAACTGCAGTTCTCAGTTTTACTTATATTAAAATATGATAAAACAATAAAAATAAGTAGTTAGAGGTTGCATCCATAAACGATGCGTTAAAACATTAAACGTCTTGCAAATGACATGCACATGATGTGTCGTGTGTGTATGTGGGTAGATAATGTATTACTGTCGTTTAACTTTTGTACATTCATAGTATTACTTTATTCCACGCGTAAGCCGCACACGGAAATAATGTGATAACACTATGGCTGTTGAATATTTGGAAAATTACACGAATATAATATTATACAGGCCACGTCCATTATATGCAACCGAATCGTACTTGGGATTTTCGGCTTCGTCTGTGGGCTTATCGCGTCGCGTTGTTTTGCAATTTACAACGGCACGCGGTCGCGGTGCAACTAAGCGAGACTGCAAGGTCTAGCACCTATACTATTCGTACCTGAGCCAACCGTTTTTCCCTAGGATTAGGTAACATTATACCATTATGTATTGGAATTAATTACCTACGATCACAAAACATCTGTGGAAATCTTTATAAATACGTAGAACTTTTCGGCTATTCAATACGATAGATTTCCAGAGATACGAATACATAAGATTATATAATACGCCCGTATAATATAAAAGTATGATAAAATATAGTTTTTTTATTCACTTTTTCCAACCGGTTCTCAGCAAAAAGGTAAGTGTTACACAAACCGTTTATTGATAATCATTATTCATCCATACCTGTTACAGAATTCATACAACACGACAATAGAATAGGCAAATCATTGCCTATTATATATATATATATATATATATATATATATATTTATATATTTTTATGACTAAGCGATGGTTTATTACAAAAGAAAATTGAATGACGTTTTCAATTTATTATTTAATAGCACACCAAAGTCGCGTCAAAAAGTTACAATCAAAAGCAATAAACCATATCCCCCCCATGTGCGTTTCAATTGAACAAAATACTTAAATATGAGCAGTCACGTACACAAAAAAAAAAAAATTAAGGGGGGGGTTCATAAAAACTTTACAATAATCAATACTACATATTATATTTTATTACTTGTATATTAAATTCATTTAAATAAATCAAAAATAGTACAAAATCACACTTTCATGGTAATCTAGAAAATCTATTTATAACTTCTTCAATGTTTTTTTCATAGTTTCAGTATATGTTAAGAAGAGCCAATCCAGTAAGTCTAACTTGTCCCATATTGCTCCTTAAATAGGTTTTGAGCTTCCGTAAAGTTGAGAACGATCTTTCAGCTGTGACAGTTGTAACAGGTAATGTGGCTAAAATTTGTAAAAGGCTGCTTATGTAATATTTTTGGGAAAAAATCACTAGAAATTTCAGTCAATGTAGTCGATGTTGTGGTTGGACGGTCTTTTGCTGGTACATTTTTCCATTTAGCTACCCATATTTTGTAATATTTTGGAAATTTGTAATTTTTTGATAGTGTCCAAGAATTTTTTAAAAATCGTAATTTTTCCGTCATTAATATCAGTAATTGATAAAAATATCTAGTGAATTATTTTCAGATAATTCATTGATATTATTTGTCTCAGGTTGTGTTTGCAGAGTGTTAGTTAATCGTTGTCAGTTACAATACTATGAATACTTCTTGACTCATTTTCATTATTTTTAACTTTTTTACACCAAAACTAAACATTTATGATTGATTTCTTTTCATTTTAAAATTGATTTTTTAACTAATAATTCAATTTTAAAATACACTATTAAATCAAAAAGCACGAAAATAATGATTAAACTGTACCGTACCGTCAATTCAGCACACAGCGTGTCACACACACAATCAAATATCAAACACAGACTATAAACATTTTCTATCTTTCTGTACGTTATGTGTAGTTAGATATAACAATATATTACCTTTATTACCTAGCAGATATAAAATAGGTAACTTACAGTCGTAAGTTGCTGTAATCACATCAAAATCTTATCAACGACACTAATTCAAATAAACCGTCATTGTAGTTGTCGATGGTTGAAATAATTAATTTACACAAATATTATTTCGGTGGGGGGGGTGAACCCCCAATCACCCTTTATACGTGCCTGAGTATGAGTATAATGTACGGTCTTCTCAGTCAGGCCCAGTTTTGTCGTGTGAACTATGAAGTATAACCAACTGAAATAAAAAACAAATTAAAATAACTATGCTTATCAATTTACCAATTCATCGGTGTTAATATAGTTCCAATTATTACAATAATTGCATGAAATTTAACAATATTAACAAGCATTATCAGTAACGGACCGACACATACTTTCTATTCGAGTGTGTTCCAATTCGTTCTGATATTATAACTGTGTTTAAAATTATATATTATTATATTTTATTGTTTTATAGCATTATTGGCAACAAAGTAGGCAGCTGTAAATCGAGTTTAACATTTATATTACAATAACAACCGCAAACTTGAAACGAAAAAAAAAAAATATTTTTTTTTCTTTTATTTATTGTTAAGCAATGTGACATACGCTTAGGATTATAAACTCGTCAGAGCATAATCATTCAACCATATGTCATTATTTTACATCTTTTATTTAGCTATAGCAGTGAAAATATACCATATATGGCACCGCATAATGAGTTCGATATTAGATTCTAGTTCAAATCAATATTTATATTAAATCCATTCAAGATTTGTGGTCACATGACATAATAAAATGGTAAATTATATTTTTTTTTTTATTTTTTTTATTACTATATTGAGGTTTATCCAATTGAATATTCTGTCTTGGTGATTCTTCATCCAATCTCATAAACTTATTCTATTTATTTAACATTTGAAATACTTTGAAGAAAAAATATTTATTGAATTACTGTTGTAACAAAGTGCGGATTGCTAAAAGGTAATATAGCATTGAAATATAAAAAGATTGACGGCAGATTTAATTAAGAATATGGCAAAAGAGCAAAAAGTTCCAGGAAGACGAAATGAAATACCATTATCATGAATTAAATTCTTGGAAGAAAAGGTTTGTCTGAGAAGAGCCAACTAAATTATAAACTGTATTATGTTTAAATCTTTAATCATTTATATTACGTTTTGTTTATTCTGTATCCATCACGTGCTTGTCACCTTTTCCGTAATATTTTACCTGGAAGCCAAATGCTTTTTGGACGTAAAAAATCCTAAATTTCTTATAAAATGAATATAACATTTTTTTATGATGACAATACGGCTTAAGTGATATCAAAATATTAATTTTTCTTTTAAAATTAAAATTTATCATTGTGCATCGTTCTTTCTGAAAATGTACATTTTCGCATTACGTTCACCGTTAATCAGATTTTGTAATAATAAAATATCAGACCAAATTATTATTTTATTTTAAAATTGTCTTTAGTTCACTAGATATTTTGGTTCATTATTATTTATTATTATGTTACCTACAGCTCCCTTAGATAAAAAAATTACGTGACCACATCTATATAATTTTATTGGTATTTGATAAACTTTCTGATACTATTTTGTATTTCGTACTTTTATTTCATAAAAACAAGTACATCAATATTACTAAAAATTTTTTAATAATTTTTCAATAATCACGGTTAAGATTATGTTACTTTTTTGTCATCATTTTCCATGGTATCGTTGTTATAAGAAGAAAGCATAGTTTTGTACCATACACACAATATGTAGGTATTGTGTTGTAACGAGTACATAAGTAGTAGTCCGAATAGTATCATAATTAATAGTGAGTAGTATTAAAATTATTTATTGAAGTTTCACTTTAATAATTTTTAATAATACCTACATAAATATCTTTAGGGAAACTCTTTAAATAATAGTTTTAAATTCAATAATAAACAAAAACTTTACTCGTTACTTCACAAAGACCTGTATAGATACTTATAGAAAATACATAATTAATTAATAGTCATAGTTCAAGAATTTCTGTGAATTATATACATAATGATAACTGAATGTAAATTATATACGACATCTTTCACAGTATTTTATGAATGGTTGAATAAAAACATTTCAACATTATATTATGAACAATAAAAATAAAAAGTACACGAATAAATTTAAAACAAATCTGTGTCGTCCGAGAAAAAAGAAACAAAGAAATTCTAATATAAATCACAGGGAATTAATATAAAACGAGAATACTGTACATACAATATGTTATTGTTATATTATTCAATATGCATGTGTCGAAACAAGACAATATATCAATATTAGGTACCCTAATATTTAAAAAGTTTATATTATATTGGTATTATAATTGGGTTGCATTTATTCCGGATATGAATTAGTTTTCTTCGTATTATTTTATCAAAATGAAAATGTAAATTTATGTATCTCAATATCGACTTGTTTGTCAAACGAGTCCATAATACAAAGATATCAGTAACAATACGAAAATGTACAGCGTGTGATGTTTTTTAAATGTTCTCATATTGGCTTCAAACTCGAAAAATATATACCAACTGGATTTTTAGGCTATAATATAAGTATCAGCTCTCAACTAATAGAATTAGTATACCCACTAATGAATATACAGTGCCATGAAGTGTGTCGGATTTTGCTTTACACCAATTACGCCAGAACGGTAGCAAGTTGTGTTAATTTTTTAACCAACTGTAAAATATATTTTTAAACATTTCATTTGATCATTTGAACAATCATTGTTGTTAGTACAAAACGTTTCAAAGCCCATTGTTATTAGGTGTGGGACGTTGTGGGTTATATTCCATGTCGATTGTGTACTGTTGAGAGTTTATTTTGTTGTAAGTAAAAAACATGAAAACATATGAAAAATTACTTACGTTGAAAGTATTAATTAGGCCTTTTTATGCTGAATATTTATTTGGAAATAAAACGATTGATTGATGCCGGCATGTTATAGTATACATTAGTATTTTGTACAGACATTGGGTGATTCGTACGTAGGGTGAGTAAATATAATTATCAATAAATGGACTTTAAACGGCATTCTTTGCAAGTATGTGTGCATTTTTCCCCCTTTAGCCAGCTGCATATACAACGTTTTTCTTCATTTTACAATTACAAGGTTCGGATGATTTCCATGTGAAAAAGCGAATTATCGCACAATCGGAATAAATAGCACATAATAATATATAGTAGACTTCTTTTACGTGACTCATACATTTTTGTCTGTTTTATAAATTTGGTTTCTTTAGGACGTAATGACTGTAAAGTGTGTGCACTGTGCGGTAGTATTATTTCGTACTCTATATAAATATTCCAAGCTCGTAATGTTTCATTAATTTTTTTAGTTGTATTTTACATCATCCGCGATTCAAGCACGAAAACTCGTACCTAATAATCATTGTTATTGTGCAAAATACGTATTAAGTGTATAATATAACATAATAATGTATACTTAATTTAAAACTGCGCAAAAGTACGTATAATATGATGAATTTTTTAATGTGTAAAAAAACTCGTGGAAATTAAATATAGGGAAAAATCCAGAGAACATTTAAATCGACACGTGAACACAAACATTTGTAGGTACAATTGTATTTATGTTAACATTTTTTATGTAATGTAAAATACAATAATTAACATGTAGGCGGGTACGTTTTGTACGTTATATTATGTGTATTATTGTTTGTATTTATAAGTCTTATGCACAGGATTAAATTGCCTTACACGTTTTACGAGTCTGTGCGACACTCTGTCCGGTTTAGAATTGCATACACCTCGTAAAAAAGTATAATGGTAATTTTCGCGAACCAATAAACGTATGGGAAAACGGCCTCAAAAACAGTTTACCACGTTAATAACATTAACATATTAAGACACATGCTTTATTATAGCTTTCAAACCTATCATGTTATGCGTTGTCTACGCGTACTACACCGACACTGCGATTCAATATTGATTTCCTCAAAAAACCAACAGATGCTGAGCGCAAGACCAAAAGCAACCTTTAAAAGCATATATTTTTATGTATACCTATATACTATTCCGTCGGAACGATAAAGTTATGCATTTATATTTATTGAATCTCGGTGTACGATTTCAATACCGAGGAACTACTATTTTGTACGGCATTATTTGTTAAATTGTTGACTGAACATCAAACCTAAAGAAAAAAGAAAACAATAGTACACAAAAGTAACATTATGTTCGTATAGAAACATTATTATAGTCTAATTTCAGTCCGGCAGTTTTCGCATTAAAATTCATATTACTTATATTTATATTTAAATTCACATTACTATTAAAATTGATTTATATTATAAGAAAACATTAATATTTTTTGCCACTCATTACAATATCATTATACTAATAGTTCAGACATCCTCCGCGGGCACATTAACATAACGGTAAGAAAAAAGTCGCATTTAAAAAGAACATAACAATAACGAATGCGTTTATTTACAAAATATTGAAACGCGTTCACGTACACGCACACACTTACCACTAGAACACATAGGTATATTAATATCATAATACCAAAATATATGGTGCGAAAGCGTGTTGAATGCGCGCGATCCGGCGGCGGTATTGCTTCGGTGGGGGGGCTATACTTGTATGCATTCTACACGGCTGCTTATAACCGAGCAGCTATGGCTAATATAAAAGAACATCTAAATTTTACATGTTCTTCTGTATCATAATACGATATGGACTTATTAATTGTGTGCCCGTTCGAAATCGACCGTTTCGATTACTTATAGCAAAATTAAACGCGCGCGGTTATATTATTCTTATTGATGTTACCCGGCCATACGGTTGAATCAGGTCAGATACTTAATATAATGGTTCATCGGTATAAATTCATTAGAGTGGAAATACACTTTCCTAAGCAATACAGTTTTATTCCATGTCAAACCACTAATAATTTTTTATCCGCTGCAACTGCGCAGCTAAGTCGGTTTGCGAGGAGAGAGAGAGAGAGAAAGATTGAAAAAATAGCAAAAAAAGAAATACACCGAACACATTTCTATGTACAAACGTGACTGAGTATAATTTTTGTTTTCGCTTCATATTCCATTTTTGTTTTTTTTTTTCCCCAATATACCTACGTATTAATTAACAACGTCGACCCTCTGCAGTATGCGGTTACCGTCAAATGGTGGTTCTCGTCGTCCTACATTTGGGAGGACTTAATTTTGATACTAAACATATTGTACACTCTTAATATGTAAATTAACTGTAACGACTGTTGCAATTTCGTTTGTGTACTTTTATATACGCATACAATAGTATATAAACATTACGACCGTCAGTGATTTATAATACTTAATCGTGTGTGGTTAGGTTAGTATACATAAAACGGTTTTTATATAATTCGATAGTTTGTTCAAATCGATGCCGAATGAAAATTACATAAGCACAACAACGCACTCAATCCAGACACTACTTTTCTATAAACAATTGCATTCATACTGTAAGTCTAGCCGTAAATTATTGAGCCCCTATAACTATCGATATATCATAATTTTAAAGAAATTTAAAAGTGTAATAAAAACACTTTCCAAGTGGTATGATATGGTATCGGTATACCTGTTAGTAGATGATTCGTTGTATTACAGTTTAGTGTCGTTGTCATTGTTTCAGGCGGCATTATGACAAAATAATTTTAAAAACATTTGTTTCTCATATTTTATTATGAAAAAAAAATAAAATAAAAAGATAATCCGTAATAATGTACAAAGACCGAGAACAGAATCAAAGTGTTTAAAATCAGAAAACAATCGCTCAACTTGAACCACATATTGGACCACGTACCTACTAAACAATAGTATAAAATCATATAAAATAGATTTGAATTTTATTGAGAAGAATTCAAGCCATCAAATGGGTTATATGTGCGACGAGATTCCAGGAGATTTTTTCGACTCATCGAAATTCCACCGAATTCAATATATTTAATCTATACATGTATTTATATTATATTCGTTTCTTGGCTAAAACATTTACAGATCCACTTAAAATTTGCGTCACCGCAATTGTGCTAACTCGACACGTGTATGAATGATTTAACGTCGGAAATCAATAAAATCACGGTTTGTGGAAATAATTGCTTATTACATTATGAATGTAATGATATTATTCTACGGTTGATATTTTTTTTGCTTCGTTTTTTTTTTTTTTGCACACATTATTATGTGTAAATTTTCAAAAACAGGAATCGTGAAGTAATGTGAATGGGTTCATTGTTTTCCTCGATTTTTTGTTTTTTTGTTTTTTCCAACTCGTTTATAATATACCTACACACGGCCGACAATAATCGCGTGGTGTATCGACGACGCGTGGTAATATAATAATAATAATAAAAATAATAATATATAAAATAATGGTTGACAGAGTTCAACGTACAAATACACGACCCGTGGTACGTATAATTTTTATTATTTTTATTACTATTTTTGTTACAGCACTAGATGTTTATATATAATTCTATAGTCGCACATGGGGAAATCAATAAATCCGGCATTATAAGACGTACTTATCGGTTGTGACAGGTGTAACGGGACAGGTATAAAAATGATAGTATTTACAGTCGAATCAATCTCGGCAGCGGCGCGTAGGAAGTAAGAATTCAGAGCGGTGACATAAAACGAGTAAAACAGTTTATATGAACGCAAAGTACCGAAAAAGAAAAAAAACGCAACAGTGAAAACGAAAGAGAGAAATGTGACGACTTTAATACCTATATATTCTGCAGAATAGAACTTGGTGCTGCGATAACAGATGTATAGGCAATATACACGAATGGCTACAAAAACGGGAGGTTGGATGTGTATATTACTACCTACTATTATTCCGTCGGAACATTTTCATTTTTCGTCGGATAATAATATCGTATCATTTTTTTTATTGTTCTTTATTCGCCGGCTGCTACTGCAGATAATTTAAAATATATAGTATTGGTAAATCCAGACTTATGGACATGTCCGAAGACCGGAATCAAAATGTCGACCATAGTATTAATTGTATATCAAGATTTAATTTTTTTTATTTTTCAGTATAGATCCTGTAGTATAATATATATGATTTTATAATTGAATTGCACGCATCATAGCCAATAATTCAGGGGCGTCATTTCAATTTTTTTTTAGTACGCATATATATGGCACTATTTATTTTTTTCTTGACATGTTTGACGTTATTAATATTATAGTAGTATAATAATAATTATTAACATATTTAAAACAAAGTAAAATTACATAATACAAGCAATAAGCAGTGCAAAAGCTATAAATGTCTACTTTTAATACAAATTGAAACTTCAACAGTCAAATTTAAATAAAAACAATGAACAATATCACGTTTTTTATTTATATTTTCCATTGCAACTATCTACTATTATATTAATTACGACAATCTACAACTACACAATTTATAAAATACCTAATAACAAATAACAAAATATAAAATATAAAATTATATGAATTTACGATGTCTAAACTTCGAAGATTATACCACAGAGCACATATTATATAAAATATAATATAATCTGTGATAATACTAGACCTATGTTTGATAAAACGATAACAGCTGTTAATTAATTCCAGTATACTATGATTACATTACCCATCTAGTGATTTGTGATTATTAGTAATAATCATACAACGGTTGTTTTGTGATTATAAAGCGTAATCAATCAATCAATCAATTATCAATTATCATATTTTAATATAATTATATAAATATAATTTTTATTTTGTTTGTGATGTGGCCCAGCGGGCCAAACACTACGAGTTAGAATTTTAGGTACGCAAATGTATACCCTGCGTACTGCAAATGACGCCTCTGCAATAATTGTAAGAAATAGTTTTGAAAATACTTAAAAGAATATAACTGTATACCTAAGTATTGCTGAATACAGAGACCAACGATTTCAACAAGAATCCAAAGATCAATAGACAAATTCCGAATAATTCGTTTATACGAAATGTATACTTTTCTTGTCGTCGTTTTTTGATCTATATAATATTATGTACCTATACGTATTGTGTTGTCCCAATTCCACGCGTGCACACACGCGATCTTGAACAGAACACGTTCCGTCTTACCATTATTATTTACTTGTCATTACGTCACGATCACGTATATAACCATATTGGCAGATGATCAAAGTCGAATACAAAATCACATACCTCATCCCCCGACCGAAGCCGTGTTTGTGTCGGGCCATACACTGCAGCAGCAAACTCGCATGCTAATAAACGTTCACGATTATTGAGCATTATACGCAATAGAGTCGTACAGGACTGGACCGTATGTGCATGACAGTTTTTTTTTTTTTTATATAAAACGATTACTGTCGCACAAAAGCGTCGGCGGAACCGGTAAAAATGTCCGACAACGCTAATCGGCAAAAACGGCATTGGCCGTGAACCTTATGCGGTTGTCCGCCGTCGCTTATAAACGGTAATTTCAACAATAACAATCGCGGTAGTAATGATATTATGTTCTTCGTCATTTATAATATTAACATTTTTCGAGATAAATAAAATTATAAAATTATTAATAATAATAATTTATTATATATTATAATAGATAAATGGATAAATTGTCTATATTTTTCATCCCCGTTGCGCTGCATAAAGCCAATAAATATAATGTGTGAAAACCTAAAAACCCTATTTTTAACTATGAGTAAATAATAATAAGTGATAGCACAAATGAGCTATAATACGATCAAACTGATTTTTTTTTTGTAAAATATTAAATTTGTGCAGTAGTGGGTGGAATATTTTAGGCTTGCCTCGGTCAACTAAAATTTATTGTCAAACCACCACTGTTTACAGGCGTTTAGGCATTTCCGGTACCGCGACATCGGTACGAGCGAGCACGTTCACCATGTTTCAACGGCTAGTCCTCTGCCGCGAATTGTAACATTCGTTACTCTCTTCGCCCATTGAATTGAAGATCACGACGATTTCTTTTTTTTTATGCTCGTCCAAGCTCACTATCATTTGTTGATGGTCTGTTACATTTCATAACGTAATATTGTAATGCAAAATTATTATATTACATAAATAATGGTACATAACATAATATATTATGGTACTTACTGCATTAGACGTGAAACATATTTCCGATTGTGACGTCTCGTCATTCGTAACGTAAGAACTGTCACCGTTAACGATGTACGGTAATAGATCCATGTAGCGTGTAATTTTTTTGTTCTAAGTAAAATATTTGTTTTTTTTTTTTTTATTAATTTTTTTATTATTTTGCGGACAAAAAGTCTCACGCTGGCTCATCGATATATTCGGATCGTAACCACTCTACACCGCAGACCGCAAGGGGCGTGTTATTAGCGTGTGAACCCGGTGTATGATAAAATGTATTTCATAATAATCAGTTTATATTCTGTGTAAAACAAGGACGTGAAACTTGTTTGATTTTTTTTTTTTTTTTTTTTGTTTTTTGACAACAATTTTGACCGAAAGGATTACTCCGGTCATCATAATCATAAGTTATTTCTGAAACAAAATGCTATTTTATAAGATGGTACTTGAGGAGGGTCGTTTTAAATTTCTCAACAGTTTTTCAAATAATTATGGAACGCTAAGTAAAATTTGTAAGAACAATTTTTAATCAAGATTGAATCTTGAAATCTTATGTCGTTTTAGAACATTTCAACGAATACATGTTTTTATGCATAATCTTGCAGCGTTTGACAAAATATTATAAATAATAAAATACAATTAATAATATAAATAAATATAAATATTATTAATATTAATCATTACTATAAAGAATAATATAAAAAAGAAAAATTATATAACATTAACAAATATATTTATTTATTTGTCAAAGGAAAATTATTAAAAATAAAAAAACTAATGGCATGAAATGCATAAGAATCTATAGTTGAAAAAAATTGATTCGATATTGTTAGGTGTTTAAAACATTGATTAGATATTTCTACATTCGATAATTACTATATTTTATTTAAATAAATTGAAAATAAAATATATATGAGTAAAGTTATTAATAGCATTCAAATTTAAAATAAGGATATACCAGTCTAGTATCTATGTCTAGTCTATGTGTAATGTATTCATATCAATATCGATTCATATACTAGTTATGATACCGCCATGTACCTGAGATTGTTTTAAGAATTTTTTTGTATAAGTTCGATAGTTCAACGTTTCCTATACCGACACGTTCAGACATGTGATAAATACCTTATTCATTTCGAACCTGGACATCATAATAATGCACCAACAATCCGTGAAAAATCAAACGCAGCAAACAATAATAATGTTGGCCCATTCTTCTTTCACAGATAATTTTTTTTCAAACTACACATTATTTATTATTATTATGTATAAATGAATTTTTTTTATTTCTTCGAAGTAGAAAACGAGTAATAATGTTAATGTTAATAATTATAACACTAATTAATAAAATTGTAGATTAATAAGACTATATCAGCAAGACAATATTACTTTAATATTACTCACTACGATTACTCTAATCAGTATCAAAATAATTCATAAAATCAGTACCATTTTATGTAATACACTATTTTAGTGTATTAGCTGTTTATTAGTGCTTAGTGTATATTAGCTAAATTTTATTGTTATTTAGTGGTTTTATAGATGGATTTATTTTAAATGATTTTAATTAAAATTTCTATTAAAATAATACGGAAAATAAAAGATATATTATATTTGTATATAATATCGGTTAATAAATTAACAATATTCATAGTTTCGGTATAATGTTTTTTAAATATTGTTAAAAATCGTTCTATAAGCAGAAGGTTCCATACCTACGATGTTGTCTGTTTCTGTAACACATAGACACATGAACATAATTTAATCAGTCGACAGGTTTCGAATAATATTAAATATTTCCCTTCAAATAAAACTACTCATACCGAATGACTAGTGTTTACAGATATATTACAGAATAGAAAAATTATTTAATAATTAACAATCCATGCGGCCATTTCAAATGTTCGACCCAAACAGTTCAAGCAAGAGCACACCCAGCAGAGCTCGTGAGTACGCCTATGAAACGCAAGTATTTCAAATACTCATTCATCGAACGAACGTACTCGTCATGTTGTGCCTACATGTTCAAATAAAGATTAACCTAACCGTAGTTCTTGAGGCTATTATTAATAATAAACAAAAAAAAAAAAAAAAGATTATCGAAATCCATTTGACATGAACAGTAATTTTCCAATCAAACCTGTATTGCGGATAAGTATCACTTTGAACCGCGTGCTGGTCGCAATCGTCGGATGCCACGAAAGTTCCTTATTTATTCATATTTTTTTTATTTTTTTTTTATTACCAACAGTCATAATAATACAGTGTATCGTTACTATCATACGAACTCGTAAGTGCAGTAGCACTATCGGATTATTGTTAAGCTGTACATTGGTCGCATGCATTATTAATTATGACGTTCGAGTGCATTATGCGGCGCGCGTACACGAAACGAATAAAACCGTTTTGCACAGCGCGGTCACCTACGAGTGCATAATAATAATAATATGTGCCTATACCATACTTTGTTATTATAATATAACGATGCGCGCATGATTCAATGCAGGATAAGTAAAAGTTCGTGAATTTCTCGCAGAAACGCGCGATTTACGGATGACCAACGAAACAACGGGTGGACACATACCGAGCCGGAATTGTAATGCCCTATTAAGGATGGGTTTACGGTGCATATTATATAATTATGATTGTATAATTCGAGTATACTATTATACCTACTGCTGCAGGTATACACAAACACATGTGAATAATGCTGTATGATCATAGGCGCATTTAGGGGGGGGAAAGGGGCGAATGCTCCCAGTGACGAAATTTCAACGGCTTTAGGGGCGGCCATTTCATTGTGTGTTATTTCTTTATATATATATATATATATATATGTATATATATACAGTAGAATCTTGATAATTTAACAGGTATCAGACCACGCTACTGCTAGCTGGATTAACGTAAACAGCACACTGGTGGGGCTCACATAAAAACGCATTTTTACTTATTAAATTTTATATTTTTATTCATATTAAAAAATGAATATCCTTATTCCTTATTGAATTTTATTACAACATACAAATCATACAGATATGTACTGTTTTTAATTAATCGTGTGATAGGACAGGTTTAAAAAAAAATATCAATTTGTCCTATCGAAGTTTTAAATATTGTTTACGATAATAATTTTATAGTTATTTGTTGGATAAATGTATGTTAATATAGCCGGATAACTGGATGTACCGGAGAATCGAACGACTGTGTATACAGCCCGTATACACAAAATGGATAACATTGATCATTTTGTTTTGAATGTGATGTGAATACGACTGATAACGTATAAAATGAACTATAACGAATAATTATTTATACATATAAAATAATACAGCGCATTTCATTTGTGCACCGATAACATTGTCGGATCATAAAAATGTAGAGAAGGTCTAAGGTTGTAAAATGTAAAGAGCATTGACAAGTTCAGTAGGCAGGAGCAGAGGCGGTTTCAATACATTTGTTTAGTCTCAGGAGTATATATTCTAAATGCACCACTAAATATTATGATGACAATGTAGTATGTACCACGCGATTGCCCGCGTTGCGTACTACGATGTACGGTGGCGTGCAGGATGACGTGTGTAGGTAACGTGCACAGGCTGCATATGCATACAGTGGTGGACTGGCCCGGAGTGCTAAAATGCGATCGCACCCTGGGCCACGGCCAAAGAATATCAAATAGAAAAGCTCAACTTCTTCTTAGCATTGAACATGATTACTTACCTGACAGGGAAAAATTATAGATAAAATTTCTGAAAATTCATCTACTTTCGCAAAACTACTGATCATCAATTTACGTTCTATTATTATTTTTAGTACAATAAATGACCTACTAGTATGGTTTCAAGTCAAAAAAAAAGAACGGATGGGCCTCGCTTTGCTGTACAGTTGGGGGTGGAATGTACCTCGTTTAAAGGATAGGTCATTATTACAATGGATTTGTTAAATTTGAATGCAATGATAGATATCATTGTATACGAATAACGATTCTGAACGGAATTAATATGTTTGTCTAAAATGTGTATATAATGATATAGTATTTTATATTTAAATTGAATTATAATGAAATTTCGCAAAAATTTAAATTTAAAACAGTCATCAAATTTTTCCTCTTAAGTCTGGTAGAATTTTTTTTATATATTTTTGAAGTTAAGCTTATGGACAACCTAGTATTAAAATTTTAAATCTTAAGTATAAACAGAAAGAATTTTATGAATTTTCAACTACAAAATAACTTGCAAATTATCGCGATTTTAATATATTTTATACAAATTTGAACTTTATGGGCTTATAAAAAAATTTGAGTGAAACGATCTCCGATATTTTTTTAGTTATAATTAGTATTACTTATATTTAATCCTTTAATTCATTTTCAAGAGTTTTTGGATAGCCAAAAAAATTTTATAGATATTTAAAAAAAAAAAAAATCATGAAAATCGAAAATTTAAATTGTTTATAAATAAGTCAAAATATGTCAAAATACTTTGAAAACATAACCATGTATAGAGAACACCAATATAAAGATTTGGTGAAAATTTCAAGTTGTTGCGGTTTTTCATTTTTGAGTTAGAGCATTTTAAAAAACCCTATATGATTTGTCAGTCTAGAATTTTATATATTATATTATATTTTACATGTAATTTTATGTCAATATTCGCTGTTCAAACGCTTATAGAAAAAAATTGTGCCTATGGATTTTGATGATTTTTGAATGAAAATAAAAATTACTTGTGTGAAATATTCTATTAAATTTTCAAGTATTTTGTATTAGTCAATTTATTTTTATCACCGATTATAAAAAAAAAATGTAAAAAATTCGAATTTTTTAAATGCCTATAAGTGGCTTAAAAATCAATATAATATTTTGAAAAAAATATGACATAGAGGAAATGCCTATCTTAACAACTGGTGAAAATTTCAAGTTTCTACGACTTATACTTTTTGAATTATAACAAATATTTAAAATCGTTTGACCTTAAATCGCTATTTTATGCAATTTCGTAAACATTTAAATTTCAAACGGTCATAAAATTTTTTCCTTTAGGTCCGGTAGAAGTTTTTTTATATATTTTTGAAGATTAGCTTATGGAAAAACTAGTGTTAAAATTTTGAACCTTAAGTATAAACAGAAAAAATTTTATGAATTTTTATCTACAAAATAACTTGCAAATTATCGTGATTTTGACACATTTTATACAAATTGGAGCTTTATGGGCTTATAAAAAAAATTTGAGTGAAACAATCTCCGATATTTTTCGATATTTTCTAGTGAGGATAAGTTAAGCTTATTATAAACCTTGTGTTAAATTTTCGAGAGTTTTCGACCAGCCAATTAAATTTTATAGGTGTTTAAAAAAAAAAATTTACAAAAATCGAAAATTTAAATGGTCTATAAATAAGTGAAAATATGTCAAAATACTTTGAAAACTTAACCATGTATAGAGAACACTAATATAAAGATTTGGTGAAAGTTTCAAGTTGTTGCGGTTTTTGTTTTTGAGTTAGAGCATTTTAAAAGCATGTAGTTTGTAAAAATGTGATTTTGCGTAAAATTTCCCGTTTTTTCGTAATTTTTTTATTGTGTCTATCGATTTTTTCAAAAAGTATTAAAAAAGTTGAATTTTTGACTCGCCCAAGTACCATCTAAATTCACTTTCCTTTCAGAAAAGTTGCTGTTTAAGAAAATCGAAGCATTTCTACTACCAAAAAAGGTGTCGTCAGACATAAAAGTAAAAAAAAAAAAAAAAACACATCATTTATATCAATAGATTCCATCACTCCGTTCAGAATCTAATATCATGTATTTATTGAAATGTTATTTTCATCAATTATTATATTATATATATTATATAATATACTACTGACTAGTGATTACAATATATAGGTAGTTTTTGCCGTATGGGGACAATGGGCCCTTACAAAAGCTTCAGCACCCCGAGCCTTTTGATCCCAGTCCGCCACTGCATGCATAAATATATAAATACGTGTATGGGTGTATGGTGTGTGTTCACAGAATAAATTGCGTTGTACCAAAATGTGACCAGTGTCCTTATGAATATTGAAATAACCCAATTGCTATGTATAATATAATAATAATATAATATCGTCATGTACAACTTTCTGCTGTTTCTGAGCTCGGGCCAAATGAGACACTTTCAATAGGTTAATAGTGTTGTCAACTGATTGCCAACGCATGCTATAGCTCATATTTGCACGGGTAATATTTATTCGGGGGCTCGTTAAAAACTACATTTAAATGATATCTAAATATTATACTCATGGTATAATACATAGGATCTGTATTATACAACTATTTATACCACGTGGTTCGTTTTACAATGTGAAATGTGCTTTCATTTTGTTTGTCATAGTTCGAATTCTGCACGCTTTTCTAAAAATCACACGTGCACATTAAAGAATTATTTAAGCATTCCAAAAATATAAAATTGATTTTCCGCCAAACATAGCGATACATTAAACGCGAATCGTTGGTGTACGAAAAAACACGAAAGGTCTACGATTTACTCGGTCCTCCTAAAATTACATAAACCTAATCGTATTTTATCCGGCTTAAAATATATTTTAGAAATATTGGAAGACTGCCTGCTACATTAAAATTCCAAACATACCCTAAAACGTCTGATAAGCAGATAACTTTTAAAACTGGTCTATCTAAACGTACTAAAAACTACTTTTTTTCTGTAATAAGTACCTACATGAAAACTTCTTGATGTTAAATTGTCAAGGGTTCACACAAAAAGTGACACGAAAGATTAGATGTGAAATTAAATCATTAAAATCATTATGCTCATTAAAATATATTATACGTAGGAAAATAATTAAAGAAAAAAATCAATTTGTATATTACTATTGTATTCTTAGCATTCATTATTTATACAAGTTATACGACCCCTCTTCACAATAGATAGTTCTACAATATACCTCACTGTCACAACTGGATAACAATAAGTGACAACCGGAACATAGATGATGGCAACACTGCAGATCAACGGCTTATATTATAATAATATGCATATTATACAATATGTACTTCGTGTGTACAAAGTAATCATTTTATCATTGTTCAAGCAATAATTTAAAAGTTTTATGTGGAAAATCTTTTAAAAAAAAAAAAACAATTTTAATCAACGTTAGAAACATTCATTAACTAACTAATTGTAATAAATGAGAAAAATTCACTGTAATTGGACCTACAAATCTAAAATTTAAAAAATTTTAATAGGTATATGCTATAATAAAATAAAGATAATGTATAAAATATATAATATAATGGTGTATATAATGGTGTATGCTTTAATACACCATTATACAACTACTCGTTTTCTATTTTAGGTTAACGTTTCTCTGAGTGTCTTCTAATTTAAGTTTTAAATATTGATGAGTAACAAATGATCAATTAAATCACTATTTCACCGAAGAATTTCCTTAAAATTTCACTTTAAGAAGAGATATTTTACTAAGACAAAAATAATAATAGTAATAATAATAATTTATATAATTAGGTCGATTAAAATTAATCAGTCATTATCAATTTGATTGAATATAATTATTGTTTTTGAAAAATATCAAAAACGGTTTTTTAACTCTTCGAAATATTTACCAATTAAATATGCAGTGTATGAAAATATTTTATAAATATTAGTGCAACACAGTCGTGTACCGAGTTAACAACATTTCGTAACGGAAAACTTAAACAATGTTTAATATTTTACAACAAAAACGTAGCAACCACACTAATGGCCTCAAATACTTACGTCAGATTGACGTACACATAGCCCACCTGTTATTATAACATTATTATGACGATGACATCGTGTAATGTGAATATTTACAAACTGTGTTGGCTTTGTACTTTTATACTGAAAATCCATGCATCATGCGCTTATGTGAACCTATCGATGAATACCTTTTTATTTCGTGTGTGGCAACGTTGAAAATAGTTTTGATATGTCGACCAATCGCACAATAGAACGTTGTGTTTGAACAATATCGTTATTTTTCTTTGCACAAGTACAACAATAATTATTACCTAAATCCGGGCGCGTGAAAAACGCGTCCTTTATTCTTCGCTGCCGAAAACCCAATTGGCCTTCAAAATGACAAGTTTCGACATCATACGATGAAACGAGAAATGGTTAACTACATAGCCTTAACTCCTACACGATTCTTATAAAATGCAAAATCAATTTAAGTTAATAATAATAATAAAAAGTTGTATTTTTAATGTCTATAAGTTACCAGTTTATTATTATAGACATATATATATAGTTATATAAATATAAATGATAGACATATCAATGATATGTACATTCATATCTATGTATTCTAGCTTTAATATATGTTCTTATTAAATGAAAAATTAATTTAAATCAATAATGATAATGTAAGAGTACACTAATATCCATAAAATATAAATCAATGTTATAAAATTAAAATATTGTAGTCTATTTATTAAACAGTACCTACCTATGTTTTTTTTTTTTTGTGTGTTTCAATCCGGAGATTGGTTTTTAACAGATGTTTTACAATAAATGACTTCTCCATTTTTCTCTATCATTCGCCATATTCTTAAGCTCCTTGTAGGAAGTGACTCCTGCATCCTGCATTATTTGACTAATGTATCTGGTCCTAGGTCTTCCTCTTGATCTTTTACCCTCTATCATAGCCTCGATTATTATACTATGCAGTTCATCTCTATGCTTCAACGTGTGTCCTATTATCTGCCATCTCCTTCTCTTTATGGTGTCTATCAATGTTCGTTTTTCATATATTGTTCTCAGGATGTCTTCATTTGATCTTTTATCAGTCCAGTTTATTCTCTGCATTTTTTCTACCTACCTATGTATGGAGACGGAATATAAATACTTGACATTTGACAATAAGTATATGAAGCCTTATTTTGAGACATAATGCCATACAGTCAGTAGGACAGTAAGCTATTTTTTTCTGGTCCAGTTGATTTAGGATTACCAGATTATTAATGCTCAAATCCAACATACTCGTATATTTAAAAAAAAATTACTCATAAGATAAATATGAATATAAAACACTGTTTAAGCAAATTGTACAATATACTTCATAGTTCATAGTAATTATCACTTCATACTTTTTTAAAAATGTAAATTCATTATTTAATTTTTCAGTAAATTAGCTTAAACATTTTGGTGACAATAAATAATAATTACATTTTTAATAAATCGACACAAAACAATTTAAAAAAAAAATTTAAGCAATGTTTATTATAAAAAAATGAATGCCAATAAATAATTTTAAGTTATAAGTTCACTTTAATATCTCAGGAGAATATTAACAGCGCCATAATTTTTTTTAGTTGTAGTATTATTTATTAAAAAAAGTATAAATGTCCAATTCTTATGAAAGTAATTTATCTAATAAATATGTAACATTTAATACTTAAATTTTTCTTTTAGAATTTTTTTACCAACACTAATTCAAGGAACATGTAACAAGTTAAAATTTATAAATATATATATATATATATATAAATGTACAAATGAAATTATATATTTAGTAATCGTATAATGTGATGGCGGTAGGGGAAAATCTCGATTTCCGATAGGCTTATCCACCACTGATCATAAGCGATAAGTTTCTACGTTGATACAGTTTTTCGCAGTTTTCCTCGGTAAACAGTCTTACACTCCAAAATTAAATGTTCGAGATTAATAATTACATTTTGAGATGTTTAATAGTACCACATATCTGATTGGATTTTATTCAGGAATTTTAGTTATTTAAGAATCATTTATTTATTGATTTATGTTCATAATTCGATGATAACAGCAGGATGATTAGGAAACACCAATGTTCTTATTTAATTTATGGCTGACTGCCTTTCGACTTGGACTGACGATTGACGAGAGAATCGAATGTTGTAGCAGACCTACGTTTCTTCGTCGGTGTGCGCCCGTGTTTCGGGTGGGTAGGCAATACAACGTAGTCACCTGTTTTTCCGAAAAGTACGTTCTATTGTTGAGTACAATAATTCTAAGAGTATTTAATAATCAATGGTACTATTATATTATATTGCCTGTTATACACAACCAGTGATGCTCGAGACATATTTTTCCGGTGTAGCAAGAAATAGTCTTACCTACCCAACAACTCATGAAAAGTTTTTAAATATATTTCTTTGAATACTTCCTCTCTCATTTATTTCTAATTTGTAGTACCAAGCGATATGGTTAAGCCCATTCCCATAAAAAAAAAGAATAAATAACATACTGGTTATTAATATATTATTACCAAAACATCCATTAACTTGAGAATATTAAGAATAGCAGTAGCACGGCTACACGATGAACATGAAATGAGACGGATAAGAATGCGGACAACAAGCAACCAGGGCTGTACTTAACATTTTATCTTCTTGGGGGTGATAAAATTAAGCTACTCCTTCCTACACATAAGGAATATTATATACATTGTTACATAGTACAATTTACAACGTAGAGGCAATTTTAAAAATTGCCACTAGGTGCAACACGGGACCGTTGTCCCCCCCCCTCTAAATTCGGCCCTGCGCACAACGTCACAGGAACAGATCAGACAACAGTGACGAACGGGAAACGGATTACATATAAACGTGTGCGAAAAAGGATATAATTGAGGTGTGATAAAAAAATAAGGATTGAGGCATCATGTGGTCGATTCATTCGCCGTCCGAGCGCAATGCGGTCGAACGGGGTTCGCAGACGGACTAAAAATTACAAAAAACCAGGCCGCCAACGATTACATTTGTACGTGAATGGAATTACAATATTAATTTGGTGACATTCGTCCGCCGAGCGTCATACCCCGATGGCCAGGGCGTTGAGTTGCCGCGGTGGCGGATTTGTGCGGTTTTCGGACGAAAGTGTATACTAACGCAGCTATAAGTTCCCACTCGCTGCCGAACGGGTCCATTCATTGGAGTTGATATATTATATCATATGATTACACGAACGTGCAAGTATCGCGAAATAGTACACGAGATGATCGGATGGAATGTATAGTGAAGACGGGAAAAATGTATTTTATAGTTTTTTACGAGGTACCAAAATCTGCTCGTCAAAACAATGGCGCCGATATTATGGCAATATCATTATTTTCGTGCAGTGCAAGTCCATTATGGTCTTATAACATGTTTTATAATTTTTCCCTTTCTGTACAAAGCTTCTGAGAAGTTGATCTCATTTTAACGGTTATAAAGTATAACGATACACGAACAAATCATTTTTTTTTTTTTTTTATTTAACCATTATTGAGTATAGTTCAAACGTTAACAATATTCGACCAAAATCACGAACGTCTACAACATTTTGTAGTCATCAATTCGTAAAAATTAATTAAATCAACGTTCTAAAGTTATAATATTCATTAGTCAATAACCGTATACGCTGTTTTAATTCGTAAAAGAAGATTTGACAAACCTGATTACGAAATTGATTAGAGCTATAGATGTTATTGGACAGGTGATACTAATATTTAGTAATGTATACTGTCATTTGACTTAGAGGCTGATTCACGCATCATTATTGTTGTTTTTCGAAACCAATACGTTGATTATAAATTCACAAGAACCTCATATCAAAATATGCGTTAATTTTTTTTTTTTTTATATAATCTTCAACAATTTTCTTACCACTTGAACGTTCAACGCTGCTCGGTTAAAATAACCCCCCATCCAACCCTAACCACTAGTCGAATATAAGTCCGTTTAATTTTCACTCTTCGTGACTTATCCGACAGTCGTTTGTCGCAGGCATGAACCACGTAAGCGCCTAAGCGCAACAGCATTATAGACACGGTGGTCAGACATACCTACTCGTTGGTACGGTATAATCATCATAAATTATAATTATTTGATTTTATTACTCATTGCAACCGTAATCGATAGTATTATAATAATTGTATATGTATTCCGTTTGGGATGGGTAGAGGGAGGAAGGAATAGCAAGTGATTCCGAATAAGAAAAATATACTGAAATACTATACGGCCGTGTGATTATAAAACGATAACATGGTCTCACAGGGGTAGAAATACGTTCCCAAGAGGCGGCAGCGTCGTGTTTCCTTCGAATTCGAGTAAAAACGATTGTACGCAAACCGCATAGGTTCGAATAATGTTTCGACGTGTTTTGTTATGATAACCATAAATTCATAAGTAATGCCGTGTCGGATAATACTACAAAAAAATATCGTGTGTGTATATATAAAGCGTTCCGACACCACCCGACGAATGCAATTGAATTGCAATGTAGCAAACTAATAAATAGTTCATTACGACTGCAATTTAACACTATGGTATAAAATAGTGATACAATCAACAGCATTATGTTCAGCCAGCGAGTCATCGAATCATCGCACGGAGAGAGGTGTGTCGTGTATCCAAAAGTGAATAATATTTTCTATTGAAAGCATACCTATACAATTTTGAGTAGATCGTGATGTGCGTGCGTGCATTAGGGTTATATGAAATCCCTTTTTCTGGGAAAAACAATAAACCAAAACTCTCATTCTATACAATAATATCTAGCCTGCGGACGCCTTCGTGTTATTATATTTTGTTATACGCTGCGAATTCGATTTATACGTGACAAATAAATGATGTAGCAGGAATCGAATTTTGACATATCATGGCAAAACTTGATTTAAAATCGTTTTTGGTAAAATAAATTGATCGTAGTTCGAGTAATATATATATATACGAGTATATATAAATAATTTAATTTCATCTGATAGTCCGGTTCTACATCTAATAATGTACATTTTCAAAATATCGACCAATTGTTGCAGGTTTTTATAGAACAGCGACGACAAATACCATAATAGTTAACAAATAACTACTGCATTAGTATGGTAGGTTGTAGCCGCATAAATTAACTATATTTTCATGTCTATCCGTATATAACGAAGTCTTTTTTACGTATAGTGATAAAAAAAAAACATATATTTATACATGAAAAATATATAAACCATATCATTTCATGTAATATCCTTTCGAAAAAGAAAGGTGAGTGGCAAGTTAATGTAAATAAACTATTTAACTGGCAGTTAACATTATGTTGGAATAAAAAAATATATCTAAATTGTGTTACTGTTGTATGAATAATCGACGTTGAAGTATATCGCATAAGAAGCAGAACGTACATGGTTAAACTGTTTCGTGTGAATTATTTAGAATAACATTGTTACCATGTTAAAGTAGAAGAAGAAAAAACTGTATGTATTAAAATTCAGTGATCGGCACAAATATGTGATTAGAACGCAGAAATGTTAAATATCATTTCGCGTCGATATAATGATTCAAGGGCTCCGATGCCTGTGTAGGTATGTAATATTATAAGCTTGAAAGCCGTCTTGTCCAATATAAAAATAGACAGATATGCGTTGGTTACCACTGAAAAAAGGTTAAAATCTACTCTATATTATATGTTTTTCTTGAACAAATTTAAAAATATTATGCGTATCGTAATGAAATGTTTTTAACTTTGTTATGCTTGAAACTAGTCTTATGCAAACGCACAGGCGTCTAACGATATTTCAAGACTATTATTTATATTTTGTACAGACTTACTAGAATTAAAAGTTTGAACACAAAATATGGAAATCATCGATCCACTTCGAAACTTCATTGACGGTCCTTCGCAATACAATCGAGATACTGATAAAAAATTCGTTTAGTGTTTTAATATTGTTCTATGCATGGTTAAAATATAATGTATTCGTAAAGATATTAAACAAGAAAATTATTGTTTTGTCTAGATAATAATCAAATAAAGTATATATGATATAAGAATCGTTTTGAATTTCAGCAAATCACAAGGTTTTTCCCCGAAATAACTTAACGAGTTATATCTTAATCCATATTTCAAAGATATTATTCGTGTGTGAATATTTTTTTCACTTTTTTTTGTAATATTTTTATACCGTTATCATAGATTTTCATCAATCACAACCCCATTTTACTTATGATTAACGAGGAAATAAACACTATTAATTATCGATTCCAAACAAACTGTAAATCTTTCTTTCTTTTATAAAATACGTTTTATCGACAATACCATTAATTATGTCATAAATCTTATTTTTTATTTTTATATTCTAGTATTATAAATACATATTTAATCCAACGGTATACTCGGCCAGTCATTGACTATCAAAAACAATTTATCACTATTTATGATGTTGTCATGTTGAAACTTCTGTTTTACATCTAGGACCCACGTCACAGCAGCTATGCTGACATTGTATGTACACTTTCCAGTCGCTAATATATGTATATACCTAAAACGAACCAATGTTTATGGACGTTTTGTGTTTCGTAATTGTTTTCCTTGCGGTAAATTACGGTTTAATGTGTGGAATATCCGAGGACTGTATTCAAATGTTCGCAACGGTAGCGTTAACATTTTGAATCGAAAATCCCATATAAGAAAACGTAATATTGAAAACTTGAGGAATGACAGCATTATAATATTTCATAGAGCTCTCCTAACGGTGACGTTTGTATAGCCAAGAAAACGGACATAGAAACGGAAACGCTTAGGTCACACATACGACACGTTTGAAAATAACTATACACGTGTAATAACCGCAACATACAATAACGTCAAAATCATATTGCAAAGTTAGACAATACGCAGTGCAATATGACAACGTATCCAGTGGCGTGTTTTCATTTTTTTTTTTTTTTGTCAAAAATCCAACGGAATCTTTTTGATGTGTTTCTTCATTTCTGTGGAGAGGGTGACCGAAAGCCCGTAAATCCTACCCCGGTGAATTTCTCATCGCGTTTATAAGGACCATGTGAAAAAACGTAACAATATAACATCAAATCGTTAGGATATAATATTATAATTTATTATTTATTATGGTAAAATAACTTTAAATGTAACATTTTGCGGGACCATAAGAAATCAAGGCGAACCATGTAGGTTTATGCTGCATCAGACATTACCAGTGATGTAGTCGTAATTTTTTTAGTGAGTATACGCTTGATACGATTGATAATTAAACGTAGGGCCTTGCCCCCCTCCCCCCACTATATGGCTATATATACGTAGTTATAAGTTTCATATTTATACTTTATACTATAACCTGTCACAATTATACTCCCAGAAATATGTAATCATACATTTTATGACACTTGGGATTAATAATAACATAAATTAATACAAATTAGAAATAGCATAATATGAAAATATTAAAATATAAAATAAATATCTCATTTTTTTTGAAATCATACTGCTAAATTTTGTAATTAATTAATAATTATCTAATATATGTTATATAGGTACTGAGTTTACGAAATAATATAAAATTGTTATATACTAACATAAAACTATTAACAAAACATATAATTAAATTAATAAATTATAAAATTTTCCATAAACTAGCTTTTTCTTCATTTAACTTGTCCTGTGAAACTTTTCGAGATCTATTAACATTTAAAGATCTGTTTGAGCAGCCAACTTCTTACATAATATGTTGGATTACATTTTGTAACTGGTGGTCTGTTAATATTTATAAATATTAAACTAGAAATGTTACTAACGGATAATCTCGACCTGAAATCTGAACATATCAAATTAATTTAGCTAAATCCTCTTTCACATTCCGCCGTGGAAACCGGCAATGTTTTCACTAAAATGTTCAGTTCTTTTAATTTCTCGTTAGTAATTTCATTGCTGATATATTTTCGAAGCCCTGAATCGCATTATCTGTATTTAACATCAACCTATTCGTCAATCTCTTTAATTCGTCTTTGTCAAATCGTATATTTTCATTTGCAGACGGCTATGTAAATATATTTAAAATTTGCATATCATTTATAATACTAGATTCTTCCTCGTTTGTTTCAAATAAACGTGCTTGAAGGTTATTACACAGACTGGTTAAAAATTGATTATGATTTTAAATGTTTAGTTTCGTATTACTTGATAAAACTACGTTTTTGAACAACATGGTGTTTTATGCATATAAAGCTTTTAACATGAACTCTCCATGTTTTATTTTAAAAGAATCAATAACTCTGATTGTTTTTTTAATCAACTCATCAGCAAGGAACAATGTAATTGAACGACTTTGTAATTCACGAGATAAATAAAACAATTCTTTGTCGTGTGTACGTCACACATTAGTGCCAAGTCTAATACAAATTCTGGACTTCTCAAACGTTTACATAATCCTAGATATTTAGATCTAGATTTTTGATCTCTTTCAATATCGTTTGAAGATTTATGTAAGTGGTTGTATAAAGACGAAAATTTTAACATATTCACTGTACTATCATACAGTTCAATGATAATTTTATTGTATACGTCAATTTATTAATTATTATATATTTAATAAAAAATATTATTAATATGTAACAGAAAAATAGAGAAGTGCGTATACGCCGTATACCCGTGTATCAGATAGCATTCTATAAGTATACGCACCAACAGAAAAACAAAGAAGTGGGTATACGCTTCACTACACCACTGGACATTACCATCGTAGCAATGTCATCATTATAGTGTAGTTTATTCATTATTATTGCGCATCATGGTGTTCGGTGCCGGATTTTAACACCCTAAAAAAAAAAAGTTGAAACGAGCAATACCGTGGATGCCTTCAAAGTTTTATCGCTGTGATTCCGACAGATAACCGGGAACGCAGAACCCGTGTATTCGTACGAAATGTGTCGTGCTTAAAAACAACATTTACGACAAACTATGTAATTGATATATATTTTAGTTTCTGAAAATCTACAGGAATGGTCATTACTGCAGCAATCAGTTCTCGCGTTTATTGCGTATTTCGACGGCGAACACTTTGCGTAAACATTTCAATGTGCTAACATCACGGATATTAAGAAGTAATTTACAGGCGACATTTCATTGACACCGTGTACAATGTATAACAGCTTAAATGTACGCGATTCTAGGCAAAAGAAACACTGAACGTTTCCGACTACTGGTGTATGTATTTATAATATTTTTTCTCGAGAAGAGAAAATCACGCAGGATAAGTAGTAGATGTTTTGGAATATTTTTGCTGTATAATTAGATTTTTCACACCAAAAAACTGTTTTCACTGCGACGATTTGACAACATAGTAGTGGACGTTATGGACGTGAATGGCGTGTTCGTTGATTTTATTTTTCTGTACTATTTTATGGTTTTCATAAATAAGATTAGTGAGTTTCGAAAAACTAATAAAATTACAAACATAAAGCAAGCCAATTTCTTAGACTTTATGTTCATTATAGTTCAACCTTTAATTTTAACTTTTATGTAATAAAGCTTACAAAACACACCAATTTATTTTACTACTAATTAGATAAGGTTGTTATTAGTTTATTAATATAACACCGTTTTATTATCAGATAGTAATAACGATACAGTTATTATAATCTTTTTTTAATTTTATTTAACTAGTAATTATTATTATTTATCTTTAAATTACATAACATATTGATAACAATGATAATATTGAGGTAAAAAAAAAAAATTATTATTATTATTATTATTAATATTATATTAATCTTACTAGCCGCGTATATTTTTAAATATAATATGTTGAACGGAAATATATAGTACCAACCATCAAGTCTTTATTCTCAATCCAATTGATATTTGCTTAAATTTAAGAAAATACCTAAACCGAGTATTTAAATTTATTTTTTACATTATAGTCTATACTAATTTTATACGATTCTACGTTTAAATAATATACATTTACATAAAATACATTAAGTTTTGAAAGGATGAAAATATAATATTGTCGTATTAATAGTATTTATAGATAGGTATTATATTGTTTTTCACTATTAT
Organism: Chaitophorus viminalis; assembly: GCA_025469195.1. Classification (NCBI taxonomy): domain Eukaryota; kingdom Metazoa; phylum Arthropoda; class Insecta; order Hemiptera; family Aphididae; genus Chaitophorus; species Chaitophorus viminalis. The sequence goes on along the minus strand of JAIPRK010000805.1, from coordinate 101,498 downwards.
CTGATCGTAATAAATATAGTGAAAAAATGTATTACCAAAAAACTTCGTCTATTTTATATCTATTAAATCATTAAATACAGTCGAAGTGTTCCTTTTTTTTCGAATTAAATGTATTTAGGTAAGTACCTACTTTTCCTCGACGTGGCGTGTATCGCGACAAATAAGTATAGTTTATAATATTATTCTTTAATTTAGTGTGTTAAAGCGAAATCGAAATTGCCTTTTCTATTATTTTCACTTAACGTGACCAAAACAAACGCAAACGAGTAAATTTATAAATGTTACAAAGTTTTGGAATTATATACTGTTCTTTTAGTGAGATTTAATCGGGTCAAAAATGAAAAAAACCAATCAATTTAGCGATGAATCGAGGTACGTTTTCAGAATCCTTGTCACTATATTATAGGTCGATTGGTGAGTCGGGAGAAAAATTATCATCATTTGACATATAATTTGGTCACGCACGAAACGGTTGCCGCGAGTAGGCCGAACTCGTGCGTCTGCGTGTGAGTGTACATTTCACACGTTATGTCCACTCATATTAATAACAATTGTTTGCTCGTATCTCTCTAGAGATATCTCACTAAGAACCAAAACTACCACTATACGACGACCAAAACTATAGACCAAGGGTAGAGAACCTTTTTCGTATCAAGTGTCAACATTTCAAATCATTTTGTTTTTAAAAAATATATGCCAAAAAATTATTTTTACTAGATAAAATTAAAAAAAAAAGTATGCAATAATTATACACTTTTATTTGTTAGTTTTTATTTTATAAAATATATTTTTAAATTATCATGAAGAGGTATTAAATATTATTTTACTATTAGTTATTATTTAGCTATAAATTGTAATACTGTTTTTAATGTGATTATTTTTTTTTTTTTTTTTGAAGATAAACCGTTTATTAACTTTTAATATTTGGCCAATGTGCCACTTCTAGCACGCGTGCCATAATTTCGTTGCTTCTGCTCTATTATCATATAAATTATAATTATGAATTATAATAAGCATAAAATTTCTTTACCACAATATTAATCACTACAAACGAATTTTTTTAAATTAATCTAAATTGGTATTGTAATAATTGTATTGGTTAATTTTAGTTTATTTAACTGTCTATATTTATAATTGTCTGTGTTCACTATACTATTTTTCTAAGAGGCGTTAAATAAACAAAAAAATAAAAGCATATTTTTTAAAATTTACGAATTTTCTGCACGTCCTGTAACTTTTTTCTCATTAGAATATAACTCTGAATCTACTCATATACAATTACTGTGTATGACAATAATACTATATTGCAATGTGAATAATACAACTGAAATCTCAAAAACAAACATCATCATCAAATGGGTACCTTACCAACTAGGTGTTTTATTGTTATTCGTGCGTATGGATTCTATTTTATTTTCAGCTTAAGTTTACTTACGTACCACTAACGTATTTTCTACTATAGTGCGTTTAAGAACATTAACTAAATTGTTATTGATTAATGAAAACAACGATAGTTGATAACTGTTGATTAATAGTCATAGTTGCCTATTTCATATACGTGTTCATTTCAAGTGTTACGTTTATGTAGTATAGAAGTGAACGGTACCTTGATGTTATTAATTTTCTAATATGACATTTTGTAAGTCTGAGAATTACGGATAATCAAAAAATTATGTATGACACATTAATAATAATGCACATTTGGAAATTAAATCCCAGATCTATATTAATGTAATTTTACATCTATCAGTCGCCTTAGTTATACTAATGATGGGAAACATGTAGCATTCACTAATTTTCTTACATTTATCTAGCATACTACTATCCTATAACAGAATTAGATGCGTTCTTCAATGAGTTAAGTAATAATTGGATATTATATTTAATATTTTAAAATTATTTCAAAACCACGCATATTTTAAATACATTTTCTTATATCATAAATAGTCAAATAGATGGTTGAATATTTCACACTATAATACAGTAACAGTATACACACTATATGATTTTAAACCTATTTTGTCGAGTTGACGTTATAAAGACCATATTTTTTTCAGTAAAATATGGTCGATAAATGTAAATATGCTGGTAAAAACGAATTAACTTGTAAGATGGAAATCCTTTATGTGTTTACAACTGCACTAAAATAGTTCGTGAGAACTTGGACGTAAATTGATTAGTTTTTTGTGTATTTGGAATTTTCATTTAACTAAAGCCACATTCAAATTGGCGAATACAAAATGGTTCCCTGATTTATAAACAAAACGAATCGATCGGACTATACGTGGTTATGATTTGTTTCTGAATAATTTCTATACATATTAGATCTACTTTAGATAATAATTGCTTTTTATTGCCTGGTATTAAAAATGTACTAAAAGAAAAAAAACCATTCTAATTGGTTTTAAATAGCGATTAACAAGTAACGAAAAAATTATGACCATAATTCTTCAACATGTATACATATGACCAAAAAATCTATAATAATAAGATAATGATTATAATAATATGTATGATTTCTATATGCGGTTATGGTATCAATTAATAATTATTCTACTTAATCAAATATATTTGTTTGTATTCTTATATTATATAGTTTGGATGATACGCGTGTCAATACGTGTTGTATATTTTAATAAAATAGGCACTAAAAGTGGGCTGTACTATTCCTTACCAAAAAACTAGACATTCAAAAAGAAATGTGATAAAAATTTAAATTTATTGATTCATACATTACAGTTTAACACTTTTATTGAATAACATATGAATATTTAATTTATTTCTCTACATAATATAGTCTATATAAAATAATTTGGAATATTTTGGTTTCTTTCCATCCAAATTGTTCAGTACTTAACTATTAATTACATTGAACAATTATAAATCGGTAAAAATGTGTCGGACTAATGCAAAGCTGAACCATCAAGAGTTTGACTATATTTATGTTTTTATTTTCATATAATATAATATTATAGTTAATAATTAATTTATTATAATAATCAGCTAGAATAATAAGCACACACTAGATTATACTAAATAAATATTATGAGATGAGTACATTGTGAAATCTCAAAACAAAATCAAATTTAATGCAAACGGTCTAAATTATTATCATTCATTTTTGTGCTGCTCCTAACAATTAATAAAATATTATTGTTATTCTATTTTACTAGTTTTAATAACGAGATTGAAACTGGTGATTATAAAAGCCTATAGATTCCATCACTCCGTTCAAAATCTAAAAATTAAGGAATTAAATTATTAAATATCTGCTTTACTTTAAACTTTAAAAAAAGCTTTTTTGTTTTTTACTACGATGTGCCCCGTGAAGATTAGAAGTTTATGCTTAAGACATAATGAATAACCATCAAAGTAACTATCTGACATCTGAGTAAGAAGTAAGAAGCTTAGACCATAAGTAACCTCAAACCATATTATATTCATTATTAGAGAGCTTTTGGAAAAATATTACAATCAAAATGGAGGAGATTAATTTGTGTTTTGTGTTTTCAAGCAAACATACGATAGTATTGTGTGATAAACTAAAGTAAACACTGGTAGAATTTAAGATACCGACCAAATTTATTAAATAGTGTAATAGTGAAAATATTATTTAATTTGATTCTAAGTTAAAGACTGAAATTGTGTTTTTTGTTTTTATTATGTTGTATGGTGTTGGACATAACATGTGTAATCGTTTGAAGTCATAGAAAGTTCAAATTAGTTATTTTTGTGTTAAACAATAAATTAAATACTAATTAATTAAACTGTACGTATAGAAAGCATCATCAGAATAATTTAATATACTATCCTGAAATAAGAAAATCATAAATTTACAATTTTATCAAGATAACACATTTACGAGTGTAATAAAAACTTAAGTTTTTTATTATTTTTTTTTTTTTCATTAATACTGTGGTCTACAAAAGATATAAACTTCATTAAATACTATTGTATTAAATAAACACAAACTATCATTAACCATGTTTCTCAAATGTGTAAAACATTGACGGTGGTTTAAAACAAATGGTACCATAAAAGTTTATTTTCGAGGTTTAAGGCAGCAAGATTAAAACCGAAAGAAAAGATATTATACCATTAAAATTTATAGGACAATTATCTTGTAATATAATTATTTTTTATTTTATTTGTTTCGGACAACGAGCTACGTTATGCCGAGAAAATGTATAAATAAAAACGATTATTAAAAATTATTTTCGTTCAAATGGAAATAAAAATGTTACAAATAATTATTATGATAATAATATAATTTTATTAGTAGCTTTTAATTGAAATGAACAGTAGAAACCGTTTATAATAACCTCCTAGGTACTCGAAATTTTTTTTATCGTTTGTCGTTTTAACCAAAATGAAGAAAAAAAATTTAAAAATTCGATAATACATATATAAAAATTTTTATTTTATTACAATTAATGTGTTATATTTTTACTACTTAATTTTACTACTAAATCGTAATTTCAATACAAACAAAACAATAAAGATGAAAAAATTGTTTAATTTTGAAATATTATTTTAAAATTAAATTGATATTGTATTAAAAAAATCTATTATCTTGGTTTGCACTTTGTTTGTATAAAAATCTTACACTATTTTTTGTTCTAGTTTTTCAAAATTTATTTTTAAACTTATATGTTTCAGAGTCATATAATTGAATAATATTTTTACTGCATTGAATACTGTACTGATAGATATAACTCTTCATTTGAAGCATCAGTTTCTTTTAAATTATCGTCTTCATAGTGTTCGTTATCCAATGAAAAAAGAAGGTCTTGAACACAATTCTGAAGTTGACACACCATTATCTAAATATTCTAAATTAACATAATAACCTATTGTATTTGAAAAAATTATGTTTTCTTCTTGTTCTACTTGGACCGCTCATAGTGGTATTGCATTATTGAAACCAGCGTGACGAAAACAGTTTTGAATTGTACTCACTGATACTTTTTCCCATATTTTAAAAATCAGTAATAATATGCATCTAACACATATATATTGGTTTCAATTTTGTTTTCCATATTATTGATAAATTTTAATACTAAATCTTTTGAAAATAAGTTTTCACACATATTATAAAATATTTTTTCAATTTAATCGAAAATAACTGTCTCATGACATCCGTATAGTTATTTTACAGACGTCATTATAATCGATAACAATTAGTATATGCAGTATAGGAGTTTTACTTGCAATCTTAGGTCATAATATCCGGTAGGTCACTTACAACAGGCATCATTATAAGCGATTTCTGCCGTATATTATATTATATACAACAGGGTTACAGTAAAACCGTAAACTCTACCCTTGTATATAACCCTGGCTTCCTTATTGTTCGAAAAAATAAAAATAAAAAATAAAAACACTAGAAGCAATATTTAATATGTTAATACGAATGCGCCTTTCGCCGTCCTTCTGTTATTATACAAATTAATTTCTATTCCAACCGTTGCAGAAAAATAAAACGCAAACGTGTGGCACAATTAATGCGCGTTTACTGAGATGACGGGCGGCCGGCGGTGACCTTGGCACGTAAAAAACGTCCGGAGAACAGTGTATTATAATGTTCCGCGCACAGGAAGCACACATACGATGCGGGGCTCGACTACTAATATTTTTTTCCTCTCGGCCCTACCCGCAGCCGAGACCGCGTGTAAGTTTAACATCGTCAATATCAATTTATTATACGTCTGCGCACACACAATACCGTCCGTGTGCTGTGTCGTCATCGTCACAACAAGGACGAATTAAAAAACAGAGGGAAAAAAAATAAACCATATAGGACGCCGTAACGCGATCCCTTCCGTTGCTCGGCGAGCTAATAGAAAAAATTATTGTACGCCTGTACCCGCGGGATATCAGAACGCACAAGCAATAATGCGTATATCGCCGAGTCGGTTTCCGTCAGTTTCGCCGTGGTCGTCATCCGCTCGTCGTCGAATTCCGCTCGTCACGCGTGCACAGGTAATTTCCGCACGTTCCCATCTCCTTCCCCTTCCTCCCACGGGGGGGGGGCAAACATTTTCAATTTTTCCCGTACTACCTACGAATATGTACGTCATGTACTCGCTATTTTTTCAAGTAATATTAACTTCGTCTATACGTCTGACTTATTTCGCAGATATTTATATCGATGATATTATGCACCTTCGGAATACAATTTATTTTTTATGTTAGGTTATGGTTCAACATTGTAATAAGAGGTTATCTATAAGATCTATATATCTACAAGTTGTTTAGATTGGCATTTTCTTTACGCAATTTATTTTTCAAAATATTTTACTAATTTTTAAGATTTTGTTTTTTCATAATTGTTAATAAAAAAAAATTTGTTGACATAAAATAATTGAAAATTTAATAGAAGATTCCACAGAAGTTTTTCTTACTGTTGTTAAACAATTATTAAAATACATAGGCATAATTATTTCTTATAAGCGTTTGAAAAGCAAATATTGACATAATATTACAATTTAAATATAATATAATACATTATATTCTAGATTGACTAAATTATCTCAGTTTAGAATTATTTTTCATATACAATAGATACCTGCCATTGCAATATTGCATTCAAATGTAGTGTATCTATTATAATAATCTATCCTATGAACGAGATCCACTCCACCCCATACTATACAGCAAAATAAGTCCCCGTCCAGTTTTATTTTTCTATTTTTTTTTTTTGTGGTTCGAACGAGAATAACTGTACTAAGATTACATAAACATATCCAAATTTCGTATTGTGCACACGAGCCTTAGACCTTGCCATACCCCATGTTCGTAAAACCATGATTACATCTTTTATCACTCTGGCCAACGCGATAGTATCATAATTTCGTATCGTTTTTATAGGTTTATGGTACTGTTTTCGCTTATGTTCGATCGTGCTTTCGTCAGCGGTGTACCTGTGGGCATTCCTCCCCCCATGGGCTGTATAATATTTATGCTTTGTTATTTGTTGTTTTTGGTGTTTTTATAACTGTTTTAATTTTTTTTTTCTTATTAAGGCATGAAGTTATAAAGTAGTCAGTTACTACTTATTAGCACGATTTATTAGCACTAAAAACATGGCTACGCTTAAAAATGGGCCAGGATCGCTTATGCGGGCTTGCATTATTATATATTTACCAGGAAATCAGTATACCAGTTGATGATATCATTGAAAGATTTTCTAATATGAAAAACAGGAAATTTGACTTTGTATTATAAACATGCATAATATTATATTTAAATAAATAAAATCCCTCGTTTTATGTATTACAGTTATATTTCAAAATTATAAAATAGCCTAGTTCATGTATCTATTAATAAATTTTTCGTAGCTGTGACACTACTTTTTTAAAGTAATTTTCTATATTACGAGTAGGTGAAAATATATTTCGTCCCCCCCCTCCTCCCGTAAGAAAGGCCCAGGTACGCCACTGGCTTTCGTGTGCGTACCAACAACAATACCGCATTATCAGCTTGTCTTAGTCTTTTTTTCCAATCTCGAACCAGAATAGTTTATTTGATCGGTTCACTCAAAAATTGAAATAGTAACAAAATTCTTTTACGTACATCGAGGACACATATGTCATATAATTATTAGTATTATTTATCAATACGTTGCAATGACCACAGTTCCAATGATTCTACAATATTGAAAAATATACAATAAATATAAAAATACAATTTTTCAATACCCAAAGTCCTAAATACCATGACAAGGTTTATCATTGAACTTTATAAATAATATATAATATACAGTGTTAATAACATCAATAGAAATGAAGTGTAAAATTCAAGAACGTTTTTTTATTTCTGATAAGTGATGACATTTTAAACCAAAACCAGTCTTGAATATTTACACATTAAATTATTTAACAATAATACAGGAAATAATTTTTATTTTTATATTTGACAATTTATCTACATTAATAATATTTCTAAATACTTAATAATTCTATTGTAATTCTACAATAAATTACAAGAGCATTAGTTCTTATCACTATCCAATAAGCTCACGTGATTTATTATAATATTATTATCCATTGAGTGGATACGTGGGCTTACTAAGTTTTCCTCTAATTTCTACGGAAATTAAAATCGCCTCTCGAGTTTTTCGAAACAGTTTATCTTAAAATTTCCCTTGCCTCTGTTTCAACTCAAACAACTGCACACTTTAGGATCGCAATATAAGCCGATAAGACGACCATCGGCACATAGGACGCTGTACTGCACTGACGTAGGGTTATGGGAACCGACATAAGATTCACCTGGGTCTGGACTACCGTTTTCCAATCGCATTAAGCCTCCAAATTCGCCGTCGATCTCATTACTTCGAGAGTAGTACTTTCGACCGGATATTCTGTAAACCGCCTCAGACGTCTCTCACACACGTTCATTACCGTACTGACCAACAGGTAACATAATATTGCTACGAATAATATACGAATCATATACAAAGCCTGATTTAGCAACTATAATGCCACCAAAGGCTCTCACTCCTGTCAGCAAAATTATAATAATAATAATAATAATAACAATAATAATTCGGTTTGGTACGAAATATACAACCCTTCGAACTCCATCCTCAACCCACTTTGGACCAACTCCAACCGACCCAGACCGAAATCCAGCCCTGCTATATAGGTTCACTGTGCACGAACACTACACGTCGCACGCGCGTAACAATATTTGAGTTGATCGTTTGCTTCTGGCAACAGCGCTGAACCCGACTTCTGCCTCCTGGTATCCTACTGGTACACGCTAAAACCGCAGGCATGATGCACACATGCTGAAGCTCATGAAATCTTTGTAGATTTCAGCCTAAAGTTTGAACATAATGAACTTGCTTGTATAAATGTGCACATATAACTTTGGGCGCCGTAACTGTACAGGATCATATAATGCAAACACACGTTCACATATAGAGTATACTATTGAAGCATTTACATATTTGTTTTACACAATCGCACTAATAGCAGTGCAAGAAACAAATATTACGTTTTATATTAAGGCTATGTAATTTTATTGTTGATACAAATGCATATTTTCGGGTTCATTTCTTTTGAGAGTATTTATTTCTCTTAATTTATCTTTTTTTTTTAAATTTTCCAATTTGATATTATATTCAAGGGATTCGGATATAGATCATATAAACAAAATTTGGCCATTGATGGTGAAACAGCTATAGCAGTGGTGGCAGTAACCTGACCTTATTATCAGGCCTCAACAGGTATAGTTGACGGTGCTGCTTATTTATTGTTGACTGTTTACGGACTTAGACTTTTTTCCTATGAAGCATTTGAGGTGGCCCATTAAATTTCTGGTGATTAACAAACACTTCTATTTAAAGATGAAGTATAATATACATAGGCACCGCCAGAAATTTTGTCAGGGGGTGCACCGTGCATAGTATACATACACTGATTTTTAAATAATGCTAAAATTATTTTAGTTAAATATGTAGAAGTATTTTTTTTCAAATTATATGGCGATACGAAGTTATTTTAGTATTTTTCAATGGCTAAAAAGTACAATTTAAGTACTAATATTTCTATAGATATCAGCCAACAAAAATATTTGCCTCAACTCTTTCGTCAATTGTCTGTTAGTACTAATACATTAGATATTGAACTGTATTGAAATTCCTATGTTGATGATTAAATATGTTTAAAATTATTGAAAGACCCCTTCGAAAACAAATGACTTAAAAAAAGATTTGACCAACAACTCTACAAGAGAATTTCGTATAGAACGGTTTGCACTGTATCCATACCTAAGTTACTAAGCTGTTTCTAAAAGCCCATTATGTAGCATTAATATATTATTTTGACCTCGAGTACATAGAGATTTTCGAGGGGAATTCGTTGTTTCTTCATGCATATCTCACATGAAATTAAAAATAAATAAATTAAAACTTGTGCGCATATAAATCGAAAAAATATTATTGAAAAAATGAGAAAGTTCATCAGTTTTTTCGGTCTTAGCTAACAAGACTATCGATAAATGGCACCGAACAATATTGTCAATTGGTGTTCGGTATTTTTACGACGTTAATTTTCCTATGCACAACATTTGTGAAGAATTTCTTGGTTACTCGCCTCTTTCAAGAACTAGATTATAAATCCATTGCAAAAACAATCATTGGGGTTTTAGAAAGTTGTAATTTAGAACGGAACTGCAGTATTTAACGTTCATTTAGTACTTTGAGACGAGTTAAGACCTAGAATTGAGCTAGTATGGGTGATGACAGATTGTCCAGATTGTGTATAATAAGTGTACAAAAAACCTAAGCGTTTACATATATCATTTAAAAAATAAGTATTATAATAGATATAATATAGATAATTATGCTATATATTATATAATATTTTTTTTAAAAGTTAGGGGGTGCAAGTGCACCCCCTTGCACCCCTCATGGCACCCATGATTATGTACCATGTAATAATGGTCATCTTAACATTACGTATAATGACTGTTTTTAATTAAAAATATTATTTCTGAAATGCATATTTTTAATGTGTTTTGGTGATTATAGAGCTACAAGTTCGCTGGCCTAGTAATAACTTATTTACATAATTAATGAGCGTTGGGTTTTAATGCACTTTTTGTCATTGACCACCATACTTTAGGGTCTATAGTTTCATTAATCATAATTAACGCATCAACTACAGTTATAATTGTTAAAAATACTTAACGGCCGTGCATCTATATGAAACTTCCAAATCCATAGTAAACATAATAAACATATAATATGTTATGGAAATAACAATATTTATGTAATGGATTTATTTTCAACATAGCATTAAGAATAAATCTTTCTATTAGATTTTTTCTTTATTATTGCAATACATTAGAGTACAGTAAACTTGCTATAAAGCTGTACAGTAAAATCAAATAAAAATATAAAAGAGCAATAAAGACTTTTTTTTATTCAAACCAATCCGTTTCGTAATTTTATTTATTTTCAACCCTTTTTCATGTAAACGTATTTATTGGTAGCAAAGGTAAAATGCGTCAATAGTATTGACAATAACGTCATAGTGATATTCACCTAAGGAAAAAAATTATTTGTGCTTGATTTTCACAACATCAAAAAATCTATAAGAACTTTCAATTCAGAAGTTTTGAGCCAGATAACTCAGAAAATTTATAGAAAATCTAAGGTTATAATTGACTTTATGTACGAGTTTCATTGCAAATAAAATGAGAAAATGAGACCCCATATGCACGATCAATATTGATTCGTAACAAATAAATTGTAAATCGAACGGAATATATAAGGTCTATGGCGGGGAAAGGGTTCAGAGGTTCAGACCCTTTTCGACATTTTTTCATAAGATATAGTTTAATGATAAAACAGAAGATATGTATAAAATATTAAAAAACAAGTCACTTAAATATCGTGCAAGTGTGATTTGACTTATAACGTGCGTGTTGCGTTTTACTACCGAAACGTATCACGTACAACCATAATGTGTTTCCTATTAAACCTATCTATCCTTAATTATTTTGGTTATTAAAAATACATATTTATACTTAACCCATCTAGCTACTTTCAAACTTTTTTTGTTAGCTACGGTCTTATAAGTATACGTTTCAAAGACAAAATATGCTATATTATTAGTATTAAAAATCACTTTTTGTGCTAAAAACGAACCACTTATTTTTTCATGATTAATCGCGGGATTCACTACTTATCTGAAACTTTGAATAAATCTCAAATCTTTAGCATATAACTTTAAAAAAACAAATTTTCTTGTCTCATCAAAGATATCATTTAAACAAGATATTATATTATGAAGACTAACATTATTATTTCCAAGTCATTTGTAAATATTAGAAAAAATCGTGTAGTAAATTGTATTCAAATTTTATGTAATGAATTAGTCGGTGCATGGATTGTTCTTCGGGTCACTTTTCTACTCGCTGTTTTTTCCCACGCGAATATCACTCCGATAATAAATAACCATTACACATGGTGGCTGCAGCAATATTTAAAACCCGACGGGTTTCATTCTTGACGAATCGTCGTTCATAATACATAGTATTTTCAATGTGTACAGCCATACACGGTATGTGCAGGTATATAATTCCCGTATAAGTGAACCTACACGTCGCACACTGTCAACAAGAATACAATATGATGTATGTGCTTATATAGTTTAATTGAGTTTGACTGAAATACGCAAAGTAAATGTCCGCCAATAGTCCGTACATTATTCGACGACTCACCGTTACGGGTTACATTATCATTTATCAACAATATACCTTTAACGAGTTTACAGTCATATTTGTACCGTTCGTAATTTGATCAGTATTTTATAAATTTTATAAATTAAAAAATGTTATTTCTTGATTTAGCACAAAAAAAATCTAATATATGCCACTCTATACGGCAAAATGGTTGCCCAACTAGACTTTTTAAAAGAATTTTTAAAATTGAGTAAAGCCCATCACGTGATTGATCCTTTCATTTTCCTTTGCATCTACGCTTACACGTCGTATTGAAATTGTGATCCATTATTTAACGAGTATATAATGTACTATACATAGGTACATATAATACCACGCACATTTTATTCTTATTTGCATCAAACAACGTTGGTCGAATTGATATCATGTTATAAATTCATTTATCATACTTCGATATAAATTATATTTATTCGATTATATAAACATTAAAACATCTATTCATTCTGACGTTTAATTAATGTTAACTCGTACTTGCACTACATGCATGCATGTTATGTACATTATTATTCAATGATTGTACGCAGAATTACTTTAAATATTTCACAATTTGATAAAACAATGTTTTTGTATATATTTTTTATGACAATGAAAAGAGTTATTGTAACATCATTGGGTATTTAACAAAACGAAAACTATATCTAATTACTGCCTACAGCAATATAGAGAAGTATAATAATACAAAAAATACTAACGTAATAGATACATTATACTTTACAACGCATGTACAACATATGTCCATAGCATAACAATATTTATAATAAGTTAATAAAACATTGAATTTATCTATACCTAATCATATTACCTATAAATAGAAATATACATCACAAAATTACAATTTTAGATTGATATAGTTTATTGATAATATATACATGTTATTTATACGTTGTATAGGGCCTTTTGTAAAAGTAAAATTTTAAATTAGACACACAACTTTATAAGATTAATTTTAAACAGTACTATTCTTGTTAGGCTCTTTTTTAATTGATTGACTATGTTTAGAAATTACATAATTCATTATTAAACAGCTAGAAAGTATTATAAAATAACCACTAAAGAAATCCACAGTAACCCAAACCAATCTTTATAAAAATATTTTTATCCGTGGATAATTTATAAGATATTCATATTACTGGGTATCATCGTATTAGCTTTTTAATATAAAATAAACAACATTTAAATTCCGCTAAAAATTGTTCGTTTAAGGTTTAAAAAAAAATCTAGAAATAATTCGAACTCGGACTACACACTACCCATTTTTCGGTACCAAACATCTCAACTCCAGTAACGGTTATTATAATAATATGTTAAAAAAATAACCGTTTACAACTAATTCAGAAGTAACGCATACGCTAATGTTACAAAATATATAACACAAATTACTTCCAAGTGTAGTTATGTGCGTATACACTCGCAACGTACGTAATAATATAATATTAAAAGAAGAGAGTGGGAAAGGTTTTGGCACGAGGAGCAAATTTCAGCACGTATAATAACAACTCTTCTCGCTCACGTTTTTTTCGCACTAACATGATGTGTTTGTCCTTTTTACAGCCGATCCTGTCGAGAAAAGGGTGTTAGTCCTACCACACACCGTCGTCCTGAAGCAACGAGTCACAAGCGAAAAATGCGGTGGACAATTGCAGGTAAAACGTTTCGAATGCTATTCAATATACGTACATGCGGTGAGCAACGCGTGGGTATATTATTTGGCGCTTGTGATTTGGTCAACGTCAAATATCTTTAGTCGAAAAGTCGCATTTCATCGTAATCATACATAATAATATGCATTTTTAACGCGTGTCACTTTGCACATAATTACGAGATGCTGTGAGCCAGAACGTATATGCACGTATTATGTACATCTACATGTTTTAGATAATCACTTCCTGACTTCAGGTTATGATGCCTTATGTGCAGTGCTTGAATTGGGGGGGAACGCAGGCGGATGGAGTCCGTTTTCATTTTTTCATCGATTTTAGCGTTCCCTTTCATTTAAATAAGGGTTACTGTAAAATTTATCTGTAATGGAACGGTATTTTCTAAACTAAAACCAGTGTCCGTTCTCAATTTTTGTTCCAATTCGAAGTGAGTATGTGTGTGTGTGTGTGTGTGTTTGTGTGTACGCGTGCGAATACGTTTTGAGATGGAAAAGCGCAAGGGATAAGGTTTAAGGCGCGCGCGTCACTTGGCCGCCGTTCAAAAACCACCTCCGGACTTGCGTATATTTTTAGACCTGTGGGGGATATAACTTTTAACACGAACGATACAGCCCGCGCGATGCGGTTACAAGCAAAATAGAAACGATTATTACACGCAAGCGATAGTAAACATTTCGCAGTGACGTGTGCATGTGCGTGCGCCCGTCCGTCTGTCTGTCTGTTTCTATCAAGGTTGGGCAAGTTAATGTTTTTTTTTTCCTAACTCAGTTAAATTAATACGAATTAATAAGAAAAAGTTGATATATGATTTAATGTTTAGTTGACTAAGTTAAGTTTAAAATTAATACACAACATTCACAATACTTTTAAACTTTTTATTAAGTTAGAAAAAATGTTTTCTATTTATTTTTTTTTCATCATAACACTAACCTAAATTATTTTTTACCAACACTATAATTTTTATATACTTACATTATCAGTGTAGAAAATTTTTGATTTCACTTGATTTTTTCAAAAAATAGTCAATAATATTATTTCCAATTAGTTATTTTTAACTTTAAACAATTCACGACAAATGAATTCACTGGAGTATTTTTTTTTTTTTTTTTTGACATGAAAACAAAATTAATTTAAATTTAATGGAATAAAATAAAACTGGAAACAAAATAAATACACTGAACACCTGAAATTGAAAATTAAATTTGTTAATCTCACGTCGATTGATAAAAACAATTAGTTTTAGCAATAACACGAATGGAATCCCAAATAGTAACCAGCACAGTTAAATTAAAATAAAATAAACATACAAACCCGTTGGCGCCCATCCTTTGTTTCTGTACGTGCGAATCCAGCAATGCGGCGGTGTCACGGATTCCAAAAGTTTGGATCGAAAAACAATGTTATTATAAAATATTTAATAATTCGGGTGCGAGCGACTTATTATATACCTATAGTAAGTTGATAACGCCAACCGGTACGTGCGAAACAAATCGTTTATTGTTTGTTGTAATATTGCACAAGCACGTCACATCTATGTAAGTCCGTTGGTATATTATAATTTTCAGATCTTTTACCGTGCGCATATTATAATAAATAGCATATAGATATAGAGTATTAAGATAACACGTGGTAGCCCAGGGGTGGTTCGACGGGGTGATGAATCACTCCCGTCGATTGCGATCATGCGACTTCGACTGAAAATTGACACTGCGAGTGAGAATTCTCGGGTTCAACAACTTGCACATTTTCGAAAAACGATGTCGAACGATACGACTTCGCAGCATTCGTTTTCTCTTATGTACAATTTTGAAAATAAAGAAACCAACTCACAGAAAAGCACAACTCGACGACTTTTCCGTAAACCAAACATAAACAAGTGGTATTGTTGTCAACAACACCTTAATGATAACAGAAAAAACCTATATCATACTTATTTGATATTCAATAATTCATCACTATACGAGTATATTATGTTCTACATTGCCGTCAAATCCAAATTCCCGACACGTCGCTATCATAAGCGTAAATAAGATTTAAAATTTTGGGGGAGGAGACTGGACTGATAACATATGTTATAATCCAATTAATACAGGCATATATACCAAATACTACAAAATCCACAGCATGACCTAGGTCATGTACGAACATACGAATGGAAAAAGAACATCAATTTAAATTACTGTTAGCGTATTATCAATTAAAACCTAGTCGTTTCAAAATTATATTATACATTTCGTAGTACATGTAAGATTGATAGATTTTCTAATTTGTCATTTGATTAAACATTTTATTCTTTTGATTCATCTACATCAATTCATTTCGAACCAATACTAAACCGTAATAAATCGTAGATTATGTAATTTTATGAATAATGTACGAATATAATTTACTTAATATACCTACACTATATATTGTGTGTTAACTAAATATCAAACTCTACAGTTTTCTATAAATATTAGTTATTAATATACAATTTCAAAACATCCAAAAATATTTTAAAACAGCAATTTTTACTTAGTCTTAAAACTAGTAAATATAATTCCTGTAATCATTAAGTTCTTAAAAAATGTAGATCAACTATTTCAATGATGATAATAATAATAATAATAATAATAATAATAATAATAATAATAATAATAATAGTAAATAATAAATTTAAGTAAAAATTAAGTGAGATAAGTAATAACCAAAGCTAGGGTTTGTATGCTGATAAAAATAATGATATATAATTTTTTTTTTTAAATATAGGTACTAGATATGCAATTTTGATATTTTCAAGATATACATATTAAAATATAATTACAAAAAAAAAAAAAAATGATTTAGTAATTTAAATAAATTAGTAAATAATATATTTTTCAATTTACATTAAAAATTAAATATGTAATATTTATCTACACATTTATTTTATATCAATACATTTTATTTATCTATTAGAACTATATCGTCAGAATGATAATATATTGTGTATTTTTTCTTTGAGTTAAGCTGTTGAAACTCAATTTATGTAATTTCCAAGATTTTCAACTTTGGTTCATATATTCATATAAACTTAAATCGTATAATACGATGATTCGGACACAATATTTAAAATGAATAACTAACACAATTAGCGTAATTCGTAATGTTACTGATTTCATTCAGCTACATTCAGCTTTTTATTTTAAAAATATTTATAATTTTGTACGTTGTTTATATGGAATTTTAAGTGGTCATCATTGCATACTCATTCCATACGATTTATTGAACGTACCCACCAAGTATCGTATAGTGTTTAATCATGTTTTTATTTATAATGTTCACTGTATTCCTATATTATTCCTATATTTTTGTCTGTGGATAAATAATCGTTTTTACTCGCATCGTTCTCTCGAAAAAAGTAAAAAAAAAAATTATAAAACCAAATTGAAAGCAAAAAATGATTAAACAGTTATTATATAATAATATAATATACGTGAAATCAAAAATTTAAAAACCAAATATCCGTTTGTGTCAGTAATTTTTTTCACGTTCCTATACCGTTTTTCTGTTTTTTTTTTTTTTTTCGACGAGACAAAAAGTATTCGTTACACTAGCAAGGTTCGCAGCTAAAAGTGAATAAAATAAAAATAAAAAAAATCGACCACACATTAATGACGATGTACTATTATTACGTTTATAACGCGATGTAATTTAGCCATAAAAATAAACCGATATATTTTAGGCAGACACCGTGACCATGTATATTCCTAACATCGCCCATGGTATAATATATATACTTACCTTGGTATTTATTTTTATCATATGTATCTATATTTATCATATGTGTGATGAATAAATCTTTAAATGTTATCCCTAAAAAATACATAATAATGTGTGTAGTACATATTGTGTGCGCTTAATCGCATCAATATATATATAGAATTCATCCCACCAGTGATGCCGAGGTCCGAGATATACATTGATGAATCTTAATATTATGTTTTTAAGTTCGTCATCAAACTGTTTTTTGTAATTTGCACAAACTTCAAAACTGTATAGATTTCAATATTGAAGAACAAGAATATGTGTTTAAAATTAAAAACATACATATGATAATGTAAAGACAGATCTTGAAACAATACATAATGTTATAGACCTTACAAATAGCAAGCACGCCAAACACAAAATGTCGCCATTAAAATCAAAATTATCTATTCCATCTATTCGCTATCATTGATTTGACTCGGCTTCCACGGGACCATCTATACCTGTATGTCATAAAGAATTTAAACAATCGATATGCAATCTTACGGTTATAATATTATATTAATAATATAATAAAGTAATAATTGTAACACGATGTTTTCGCGTCAAGTCGATTTCGGTGATTAAAATCCATGACGCGCGCACATAGATTAGTTCTCTGCTTAAACCAAAACTGTTTTGACAAGTCTGAAACGCGTTCGTTTAGCAGCGTTTCGCGAAGATATAACAATATACTACGTGAATCGTATTGTGCACATTTCCATTGGCGCGTCTCGGAATTTCTATCGGTTCTAAAAGTCACAGATCCAACGCAAAAACAGAAATCTAATAAACGCTAGCACTCCCTCCTCCCACTCACCAAGCGGAGATAACTCGTTGTCTCATCTCTCAGATTCTTACTCGATTTCTGGGTCACAACGCTTACATTGTGCCCGTATTTATTGGACTGGCAAATCGAATTAGTTCCGAGCAAAAGACAAATTCATTCATTTTACATCCATCTAACAAAAAACATATATTATATATTATATATATATATATATATATACGTAGGACGGGGGACGTGTGTATCGTATGTAATATTGAATTTGATTTGCCCACGATGAAAAAACGTCTATTTTTATCAATATCCTGTAGCAGTTCTGATACGACCACACATATTTTTCGCAAAAACAGTTTAATAAATAAAAATGGAATTTTTTTAGTCGTATACTGAACGGTCAGAGTACGCATTACTCACGACTTCTGGACAATTGAAAATAATTACCTAATATACGTAGGTATAAAAAATTAAAAACAAAATCGACGTAGACATTTATAGCATTACTACATCTTCGAAAAGTAAAGTTTGTTGGAAAATAATTCTTACGTCGTGGACTGTTTCGCAGTTTTTCATTCGGTTTTAATGTAACATTAGTCAATAGGTGTAATCTCGTTATAGATAGAAAAAAAAACCTTATATTCGTGTTATATCTTTCGTTTTAGAAAATTTTTACATGTCAACGTGTGAGTATGTGTTCACACATGCCATAATATTCTCTTTATTTATAGATATACGTTGTGAAATTGCACTCAAAAAAATTCATAGATAAAATTATACATGAAAACGTCGTATAAACCTATTATGTTTAATATTATATCTTATTTTACGAAAAAAAAACCCCCCATCTTGGATGAAATTTTCTTTCTCAAATTATTTTATGGGTATTATATTGTAATGGGTGATAATCCGGCGCGGAACATATACAGTGCAAAACGGAATATTATTTATTTTGCCCGATCATTATAAGAACGAGATGTGTGTTTGTTTGGCCGTGTTGAATTTTTCTTTATAATTTTCATCATTGAAGTGTGTACAGAGGAGAAAAAAAAAATTAGCTTGATAATTTGAAACGTATAAAATTACATATTTTTACTACTTATTTTTCTTCATCATGAAGCGCAACTTACCCATAGCCATATAATAATGTATATACATATATATATATATATATATATACGCTAATTGTATGATTTGGGACGGAATAATACATTATACAATACTAACATAGTATATTATTATATAAATATTATAATATAGCGGTAAGTCGTCCCCGCAGGTCGTTTGATCGCGTTTGGCGTTTTAACCGTTTACCTATTACGGATAACCAAAGGTGTCGGTTTCGAGCAACTGCGACGCACTAGTGCTGCACTATCAAGCATATTATTATTAATACTATTATTGTTAATATTATTATTTAATATCGTATTCACTATTTGATATACTGCACACACTAAGGTTTACGCGCGGTCGAGCCAACAACACGATATCGTCGTCATTGCATTGCCCCCGTCCGTTTGCGAATTATATTTTGTGATTAATTCGGAGAGACGCGACCGCAAGGCATACACATCGAGTGCGTGGCCGATGAGAAATGTCATTTCCGAAGGAAACGTATGCAGGCAGTTGTATGTTCATTTTTACTTGTGTACGGACGACGGTGACGGCGGGTGAAAAAGAGCGCGTCATTAATTTTAAATCAATGTATATTATATATATAATATTTATTGTATGTACGTGCAAGCGTGTTTGTGTTCTACACACACACACACACACACACACGCACGCGCGTGAATTATATACAGGGTCATTCGAATTTTACGTTACGGAATACAATGCAAAAAAGCTGAACATTAATAGTGGTATATGGGAAACGTCCCGGCTATGTATCGTATATTATCGTCGGCAGTTACCGTGCGCATAATATTATTTATTGTTCCCTTTTATAATTAATATAGAAAAATAACCGTCAACGATCCATCTAGTTTCAATAGTGGTTCTTTATATTATACGTTACGTTCGCGGATGCTATATTTTTCTCCTAATCCGTACATTTAACGGATAAATTAGACGCCACGTAAAATTTGAAAGACCCTGTATACCCACGCACACACGCGTACACACTCGCTCCCGCGCACGCACGCACACATAGACAGACAGACACACACACACGCACACACACGCAAAACACACACACACACACACAAACACAAGTATAAATACGAACACGCACGCACACACACGCACATGAAGAACTGGGAAAGCACGCGACGACGTTATATGGTAATCGATTCGTACCTAATTCAAACTTATATAACTGTGAACAGTGAAAAACCAACATAGCGGCGTCGTTGTACGCGTGGCGCGTTTGGGGTCGTTTCGCGTTTCGTGTTGTTTCGGGTTTTATTTTTTATTTTCATTTTCTATTTTCGTTTTCTCGTCTACTGACAAATCATTAGATTGTGTTATTTACACACACACACATACACTCACACACACACACACACACACACACACACACACACACACACACACACACACACACACACACACACTCACAAACACACTCAAACATGGAATTATAATACATGTATATTTATTCGCTTGTTTGTTATTATAATATTATGTTTTAGTACTTTGTTTGCAATCGAAATCCGTGTACCTACATACTTATTTAAATGTTTTGTGTGTTTCTTTTTGCATTTCAGTTGTCGTGTTGGTTAACATATCGCTGTCCCGTCAGGAATGTTTTCCCCGTGAGTAACAAACAAAACATTTAAAATATTTTATCAATAACAATAAACAATATACAACATACACACGTATAATACAGTATTATATGTATATATATTGTACGATACTCAATGTATTAATAAATTAATATTTTTCGGTACGGACGGTTTTTATATTTTTATTCCAATTTTTTAACGATAAATCGTGTCCTGTAAATATGAAAAATTACGTGATACAGCATAATGTGATACTATAAATATACACACACACACATACACACACACACTCACACATACATATACACTCGAATTATTATTATATTGACCCAAATGAAGGACCTTAGAATAATTGTTTTACTCGTTATTATCATACCCGGGATCGTCGGCACTAGTACGGAATGCTCGGCATATCAAGGTAGGTGTGTGTAGCTATAGAGTGAAATACCGATTATTATGTACACCTAAAATTTAATGTAACACAATAACACTGTTTTCGATTTATTGTGATATTATTAACTCCGTAATGACAATAACGTAGTATTAATTATTTGTATAAACGCGTAGTACCGGATTCAGGGCCAGTATCAGCAGTTATCCAACTCTCATGACTAAACAATTTTTCAAAATAATAGGATAATCGTTCGTTAAATGTCTAAATATACACTAATTATTTTTGTTATGTAAATTTGATCTGCGTAATACGCTGATTAAGCTTTTACTTTTAGGTAAACTATAATAATTAACATTTCGATATTGTAAAATATACATTATAATTTAAAACTTTATATGGGATGCGCGTATGAACTTAAACAATGTAGAATATACCTACCAATATTGAGTCACCTGTCACCAATATGGCAATATCAATGTAATGATTTGTTTCATCACTAAAATCTAATTTCCCTTGATTTTTTCTTTCAAGAAATCACCCGTAAAACTCATAAAATAAATAAATAAATAAACCAAAATATTTTTTTTTTCAAAAATTTAGAAACTGATTTTAAAAATGTACGATAAAACTTAATACTTACTTATGAATCATTGACGTAGCCAGGGGGAGCAATAGGGGCACGTGCCCCCTCCCGCCGAAATCCTTTTTTTTCTGGTTGGCCAAAGACCCATAGTATATCACACAGACATTCTTAAATTTATAGTATTCAAGATAAATCTATGATAACGAATAACAATAAGTTATTAATTTTATAATTTGTATTCATAAATGTAAAATAGTAAAGATAAGTACAGACTTCAGATAAGAAATACAAGTGCATTCCATTTTTGTTGTGAACACGGTTATGGTTTGATAGTATCATATTATTATACTAAAATATTTTATACTCAAGTGTCAAGTAGTATATAGTTAATGGTGACATGATATATTATTTGCGGTTAATTATTGTTCTATGATTACAGTTAATTGTCATAGATAATAAATTACCGGTGATTGTTCTCGGTGTTATCACATTACTTCTCAAATTCTCAATTTCATAAAAATTTTTGTTTTTTTTTTTTTTAAATTAAAATATTCAATGTTATTTGCTTATAATATTTATTATTTATATTGTAATTAATTTATTATTATATTTATTATTAATAAATAAACGTTAGTATTATAAAGCCATTATGAAAAGGACTTCAAACAATTTGTTGAACTACTTTACAAAAATGAAATGTTGTGTTTACAACACATATTGATAATATTGATAAAATTATATTAATTATATTAATATAATAATTAATATATAATTAATACATTATTCTATCAATATAACATAATATTTTAACATAATATTAACATAACATAATATTAATACTTTGTTATTTTTTAATTTTTAATTTTTAAAAATATTATTAAAGAAATAATAATAATAAGGTTTATGTTAAATATATGAGTACCATAGTTGTTAGCATATAATGGTAGTCATAAAAATAATAGGCCTGTAGTTAACACTTTATAAACAAAGGGTCCATAAAGTAATAGGTGATGATTAGGTATTCTAGCATTGCAAAATTTGAGAAAAAAATTACGTGCCCCCCCCCCCTAACAATTTTCTGGCTACAGCACTATTATGAATAGTCATAACATATTGTGAAGCCTCACATTTCTTTGATTTTGTAGGGATCCCTTTGAATCTAGGACTTTACATGCGTGTAACCGTCTGGTATAAAAAAATGTGAAGAAACGGCCCATTTTCTTCAGCTAGATACCATTTTCCTCCACAGTCCGTTTATCCATGAACACATGAACATAAAACCAATGGTCAGGTTATTTATGCATATTTTTATTTATCGAATTATTTAATTCATTTTTACAATTTGGTATTTGTTTCACACGCACCCACACTATTATATATTATATTACAGTAGCTTTTTCATTGATATTTGTAAAATGTGCAAGCACTCGAGGTTTATGTGTTCAGGAGGGACTGGAAAACGGTGAACATTTCCATACTATCATTACAAGTGTATTTAAAATTGTTCTAACATTTTGCGAAAATGACAACATCATATATTATACATTACGCATTAAACTTCATTATTTTTGTTCAACCCACTGTTCTATTATAGAATAAAATATAACGTATAAATGTATTGTGATGAATATTCTGTGTGTATTCAATTCCACAACACAATCATTATTTATTTATTGATGTTTGATAAATATTTAAGCGAGTCACTTAGAATGTTTGTTATATAGTTAAATTATTAATTTTAGATAATATTATACTTCTTGTTCCGATACAAAACAGTTATTAAAACTGATTGTACTAACTACATGGTGAATAAATTAAACGCAGTTTGTGAAATAATACAATTTCTCTGATCATTTACATTTTATTATTATAAATATTGGGTTATTATTTAACACGCTCGGTATATATAATGTAATATAAATGTAGTTTAATCACGTTTTATTGAATTTTACTTATTCATTAGTCTTGGTTTTGGTTATAATAAATTATTTCTTTCTGATGTAGGTATATTGTGTACAATGTACATTAAATTCGTTTCGTGATTTCGCCGTAGTAATATTTCACATATTATTGGTTAGGCTTGAATAAATTATTGAATAATAAATCAGGACTCAATTATTACTTGATAGTGGAGGAAAATCAGAGTATCACGTTTATGGAGCAAAATGGTCCTGGTCGAAAAAAAACTATATACCGTGGCGAGTGCCGTTGCTCCTATTTTAGGGTATAAGGTAGAAAGTAATACAAAAGTTAAAAGAACACGAAATTTATTATTACTTATATATTCAACTTGGGAACACTTTTTAAACGATTTTGATGATTAACATAATATTTTATACGCCACCACGTTAATGCGATTAAACAGATTTTTTTTTCGTTTTGCTTTACTAGTACTCGCATATTTTATCCATAGAAACTATTATACTATTGTAACAATAGCAATTATAGTTTTGTAGTCATAGAAATTCACATAATTACAACTCATTAACTTCAGACCAGTGAATATTCGTTCATAAATATTTGGTTTTAAAAAGTCAATAGCGCCCTCAGCCACTTAGTGAATAGCTTAGTACTCTTAGCCACTTAGCAGTCTTCGAATCTTTAAGTATAAACACTTACATTTGTTGTATTATTTTATTAATAAAATCTATAATAAATGTTTTTCTAAACCTCAATTTTTATTTATTTTTTTTATTATTCTGTGCATATTATTATTATCTACTTAGTAGATTCTACTATTTAATTTATTTTAAATATACAAATGTGTAAAGCTGGAGCACCCCTACGATCTAAAGTTTACTGTGTACAGATGAGTTTTTCCTATTTTGAAATCCGAGTGGAGGATATTAAAATATCTTAACATTTATAACTCAGTTCAAATAAAAGAATAAAATATAATGAAACTCATACTCAACTCAAATAAAACAAAATATAATATCTTCAAATTAATAATGTTCTACACCCTATCTCGTTAAACTGTTATAATTGTAATGCTCTACATTTAAAATAGGTAGATACAGATAAAAATAATGAGTTCAAAACATTTTCAACAAACATTATTTGATTATTATGCTTATGAAATTATGACCTTCCTTTTAGTCGTGATTCCATATAGTTTCAACTGTCATGAATAAATATTGGTTCTCCAATCACCTAGGAAGATATATGCAATCGAGGAAAATATAATTCCGTAACAAAGGATAATAATAATTATTTTAGAGTTATGACGAAATTATTGTTCATATATTTAAGCACTATTTAGTACTTGTTTCCCTGATACGAGTACAATTGACAATATGATTTGAATAGTAAAACGGATTAAAAGTTGCTTTAAAATACCATAATAATAAAATATTCTATTTAAATTTAAAACCCATTCCATAAACAATATGGCAGACTAAAATTTGCTAGAAACACTGTACAATTAAAACGTCATTCATAATTGCAATATTTTTATTTACGTGTTTCGTCGATTCCGGTTCATATAATTATTACCTACGTGCACGCGCTTACATTTCATTTCTGGTTGAATCTAAGTACATTTTATGTAATAGGGAGGGGAAATTGAACTTCTGTCCCTCTCCCAGTACAGTTTTTCTTTCTCGATCAACTACCAACTACTTACTGCAATTTATAGGCCATGTGCAGCCGTCACAACATGGAAAATTTTCAAATATAATGGACACCAACAATAACAACAATATTCCTAACTACTCGGTACCTTATACTTAACGGCACAGCACTTTCCTCAATACATAATATAATACTCAAAATTTGCTTATTGCCTTATAGAGTCTGTATGATATTGTTCTTTTAACGATTAGAATGATTAAGCCTGTAACCAAATCGTTCGGCTTTGGGCAGTTTGGATGAGGTTTCTTGCACCCGCAGCACCACCGGTATTTGCGGCATTTCGTTCCCTTATCACGAGTATTACGACGATAAAACCAATATATTGTATATACATGCGTAGGACGTATGTGACCCACCTTTGAATGTGTACACATGACCGCGGGGGATGTAGACACGTTTGCACAATGTACTAAGTGTAAATAAATATCAAACGACCGATGTGTTCGAAAACCATGTGAAATCGTTCGATACGCATTTGTATGAGCCCAAACGATATTCAAACAATATTCGACCGACGGAACACGAAACGATAATATAGGAATACATGTAACATAATGCCGTTTACGAAGGACCACATATTATTACCATATGATAACTATTTACTGTCGACAAAAAATAAACATAATTCGAAAATCGTGGCCAATTGTTGTGCGAGGAAATCGCATTTTGTGCAGGAAAAACGATTCTCGTCGATTGGATTTAGTAGACTCGCAGCAGATACATTTTTCAAAAACGTCAATAGACGCCAGACGGTTATATCGCGTGTTTTCGTCTGGTACGTCGGCAAATAACTTACAATATACATCGTCGCCGCCGTGCCCATCCTCCAGTACGAGTATAACTCTTCTGCAATTCCGTTAATGACTTTATACCATATTTTATGGTCATAACTCATAACAGTCATAACCATCACGTGACGAGCTCTATGAAAATAATAATAATAAAAATACGACAATCCTTATCATTTCCAATGTAACGTCGGCACAAATATTCTACAAATATTAGAAAATATTTTACATTTATAACGTTTTTTTGATGCCAACAGGTTCAAAAGTAAGATTTAAAAAAGTCTGAATTGAGGAAAAAGTTGTTTGTATGAAACACAGTTTACTTAAACAGTTTATATTTTAACGATTTTTTAAACTTCGTTAGACGTGAATTTGTCTTTAGCATATCAATCGTAAATGAATATATTGTACCTATATAAAGGGTTTCGCTTGATATTTCAAAAACGATATTCACTGGTCCTGTGTGCACCATGCCACCAAGTGTAACTGATAGATTTAATAATAATAATAATAATAATAATAATAATAGTAATAATAATAATAGTAATTATTATTATTATATTGAGTATACATGGACATAATATAATATTATGTCTATTTTGCTGCGTGGTTTTGGTGGTGTTTTCTAGTTTCTAAAAGAAAATTGAAACCTCATTAATTATATTATAGTTATTATTATGTTTGTTATTTCGTCAATAACTGATTTTTTCGTAATTTGTGTTGCGATCTTCTACTATCTTATCTTCAGCTCGGTCCATTTACTGTTACGAATGCGACAGCGCGAAGGACCCTCGGTGCAAAGACCCATTCAACTACACGGCCATGCCTCAAGATCAACCGCCACTGGTCAGCTGCAACGGGTGCTGCGTTAAAATGGTGCGGTACGTGAGAACGTGTAAGTATATACGCATCATCATAATATGATATTATTACATATTACATACCTAATATGTACCAAACATTATTATCATCATCATCGTATAGTACGTCGTATAGAAAACCATCGGTACAGCGTGTACGGGGGGGGGGGTGCAAGGGGTTGCTTAGAAAGCTTAGAATACCAACATTGCTGTATGAGGATTATTTTCTGGTTCACGTAATGAGTTTATTCCAGTTTGTATTGGAAGTACTAGTACATCAAAAATTATGTAAAAATAATATAATCACTGTACAAAGGTATGTGACGACCGATGATTTCAAAGAATCGTATTTTTCTCAAATATTATATTATTATTGTTATTAATATATTGGAAAAAAAAGATATAGGTAAATAATACAAGATTGTTTATTTAAAATCGGATTTCATTATCCCTATTTACATTAGTATTGTAATAGTTTATTTTAAAATTTATTAAAATATCTTATGTCATGTAGGAGTACGTATTATATACAGTGAAACCTCGATAACTCGAATCGGTAGGATGCAAAAAAAAAAATCAAGTTATCGAAAATTCGACTTACGGAAAACCTCGATAACTCGAATCAACAAAAAAATTCGAGTTATCGAAAATATTTTTTTATTTGAAAACATAAATACTTCTTTTTATAATTTTGTCTTAATCCTTCTATATAGTCGATAAATACCGAATTCACTCGTGACATCTTTTTTGCGTTTCACTCCTTTTTTAACTTCGTTAATAATTTTAATTTTATCACCGATACAACAGTTAGAGACTTCAAACAACGTTTTTCCATCTTGACTACACAAAATCACAAGTAAACTAAACATTTGCTGTGACAGCATTATATTACATATCAACGTATAATTTTACCAATAATAAATACAATACAATATGTAGTAGATAGACGTAACTTATTGGCGATATAGACATTATATCGTATTATATCGTTTAATTTATAACTGTACCTTTTAAGTATTAGGTAAAGATTAATAATATTAATTAATATTTAATATAAATTCAAGTTATAAGCCAAAATTCGACTAAAAATATTTCAACTTAAAGAGAAATTCAAGTTAGCGAAATTTGAATTATCGAGAAAATTTATCACACATATCATAATATATTGTAAGGCCGAGGCCGAGGAATTCCTTCAAATTATCGAAAATTTGACTTATAGAGGTTCCAGTTATCGAGGTTTCACTGTATATATATATGAGATACGATCCACGCGTGGGTTATCTTGGAGGAAAACATTTTAGCAGTCCCAAGTTGTGAACTAAATTTGGGGGCTTATGTGTTATGTCTAAGTGGAAAACATATACGTATGTATAAACTCTGGTAATAGCCTACGTTGAAGATAATGTTGAAATTTTTTAATAATATAACATCTTTTGTAATATTTTAAAATAAGACAAATAAACAAGACGTGTCAGGTAAAATGTAGATTTGAATATTTTTATTATTTATTGATCTTGAAATAAAAACTTCGGTGGTTAAAACCACTATAATTTATTGTAGTTCTGTTGGCAAAAAGTTTATAGTTACTATTAATATTTGTTATTCATGAAAAGTTGTTTTTTTTTTTAATGTTTTAATAATTTTGTTGTTGTTTTCGGCGTTAGGTTATTATACAAATATTACGTGTTGCTATACGTGTGGTACATAATTGTATTATGTGAGTTTATTGTTGACCATCATCGACCCATTCGAGGGCACTTTTTGGAAAATAATAATAACGATATACAAGAGGTACCTAATCGAATTATTGTTTCAGGCTAGTGTATACAATGTGTGAGTTTCGTAAACTCGTATACTGAAAACACTCGTACGTTTTGCATTTAAAATGACGGTGGTCGAAAAAAAGAAAAAATTTTTTTCGAGAGTTGTAATACGTTTAGCTGATATCTAGGATTAAACGTGTTGACGGTCAAATTGAAAAAAAAAAGTCACGTATTTGTCAGCGAATCGACGTACGGCTTCGCTTGGTCAACACGCAAAACAATATCGAAGGGATGACAAGAGATTATTTTGTTTGAGTACAAATAACACTGTTCGTGGTTCTTATCGGCTAACCCATATACCTGTATTAAATACCTTTTTCCAGCGGTGTTTACATGATTGCGTGTGAACTAACCTTCATATAACAGCGCATCGCTTGAAAGTCACGATGTAAGTCCAACGTTGCCATACTTTTAAACTTGTTGTGGTTACTTTCCGGTGCTGTATATACAAAATGATCGATCAAAAACCTGCGATTACGATTTCAATCGTATCCGATTGTCTTTTTTGCCGCTGTTGTCATACAAAGATTGTTGTCATACTCTAATACGCGCGCCTATTTACTGAATTTTAGAGAAAAAAAAAACCAAAGAGTGTTCCTATAAAAACGGCTTATATAAGATAAAATGTATGGTACTGCAGACATAAGTTGTTCGCTACAGTGGTAGATTTAACAATCGATTAGTCGGCAACTTTGGGAGCGAAAAAAAAAACAAAACTAAAATCAAATTGAAATTTTGATAAACAATTTTTTCAGACCCCCCCCCAAGCCATCTTCCTATAACTCGTCACTTACTAAGTCCTAAATAGACTATGATCGTATAGAACAACATGAGTACCTATTACAAAAAGTTTAAATTATTTCAAACAATTTTACTTACCACAAACATAGTTTTTGTGAACAATTCTAATATAAACTAAATGTAACTAAATGGGGTTTTATTAAAGAAATTTTAAAATATATCTTCTGATTTCTACAGTCTTTTCTCATTTCCAATGTATACTTTCAATTGAGCAAAAAACTAATTTGTGATAAAACACAATGAAACGGTACAAAGTTATGTAAACTTCATATTGAAAATCAACCAGTTATGATTTTTTTTTTTTGCTTCGTTAATACATTTTTAGTAAAAGTAGCGCACTAACAAAAACTTCAATGATTTTTGTGTTTATTTGCAAATAAAAAAAAAAAGTGGAAAACGTTTTTTTTTTACCATTATTCGCACACATTTTTTCTATAAAGATATAACAGATTAAATTTTTTTGGCAAATGTAGAAGAATTAATCAATATTTTACTAAAAATAATTTTCATTAAATCATAATTTATTACTATTATTTAAAAAAATAAATCGATTTCTAAAATAAACATTCAATTAAATCAGTTGCAGTAATATTCTTAAGATCATAAATATTAAGTATTTGTCTCTTATTATTATTTATACACAGACCTTGTGTGTAAAGTATACGCGTGTGTTGTATAATGTTTGAGAGTTAATTTGACGCACACAGTATAATTTAAAACAATCATTACCAATTTCTAAAAGCACTTGTACCTAAATATCGATAAACCAAAAAAGTAGCATTGAATAGCCCAGCCAATTTCATCATTTCGTTATTATAAAAATCATATTATTTCATGTTAAAAACTGTTTTTATCGAACGAATACAAATCGAAATCTAATAATAGATATAATGATGGCAGAAACGATACATTTTGTAAATTTTAAGCTTTGTAGCACTTTCGATTACTTTGGCTATAGCAAAAATAGATCTAATATTGTTGGTTAAAATAACGGAAGGCAACATTTTATGTTTAATACTAGATTGTTATCTGAAGATTTTATGGATAAATATTATGTCATCGCATTTTCATGATGTTTAGGGTAGCTTAATATATTTGTACTATAAACATTAAATTTTTAAGTGTTTGATTACATTTACTAATAGAATTTTTTAATTGTGTAGAAGATTTTCATGTAACAGCTGCAATCAACGTTTTTTGTACGAAGTATACCATTTTGTTTAAGTATAATACATGGTGTACCATAAACATGTCAATAATATTGTCAATTATTGTTAAACATACGTTAACCAATTAAAGCATTCAACTTATAAAGTTATGACTTATATCTGTTATGACGGTTATGAGGATAGTATTAGTGTTTTTATTTCTAAACGTGACTCATTTTCCACATAGGATCCCATCGTTTCCGGTTCTGTACCCGCCCAGCGTTTTTATTTTATTTTTCGTGGGTGACCAAAACAAAAAAAAAACACTTTTATACTCCAACGACCAATTGCGTTCCGTGCTCATAAGTGCGTATACTAAATACTTTTAGAATGAAGTAGGCATATTATTTTTGTACACCGAATCCAAATTATAAATTATGATCTATCGTATTCTATGACAGTATTTTAACGCGACGAGGACGCGTCGCTGAATGCGGTTATAGAAATGGGATAACAATAATTGTTGTATATAATTATTATATAAGTATAGGTATTAGGTACCGCGGTACAGTGGTTAGGAACATTATAGTATAGTTCATTAGTGACTGTAAGTTAACAGCATCTTATAAATATCATAATAATAATTATAACTGTAATGAAGTTGTCACATTGTCACATACAAGTTCAAAAGTTATACTTATCTACATGCTAATTGTATTTTTATATAAAGTATGATCAACCAATTTGATGATGATATTACATACTATATAGGTAGGTACTTTCAATTATGTTATAGTGACATAAACCATCTTTGGAGTTAAAGAGGCTGATAATGAGGGCAAACAGTTTTTTTTTTTTTTTGTGATTTTTCTCGATTGAACCGTGTACCAGGAATGGGGTGGTTTAGGATTGACCGATGATATTATAATGTTATGTTGATATCTCACGGTCGACGAAAGGATTCATAATGGAAATTCATTTTCAAGTTACGTTCGTACGTTATGAAATAATTCTAATTATAATATTTAATTATATTTTACATAACTGTAATTAAACCGGTAACAAAAACAAAATCTCTCAAGATGTTGTTCCAAAACAGAACATTGCACTTGAAGTGTTTTAATTTTACACTAATCGTACTGGGATATTCATTATACCATTTCAGAGTTAATTAATTTATTCTTCCGAAAAAAAGAAATTAATGACTTGTTGATATCTGAAGTTCTCAATGAATAAGGTCTTTCTGCTCCTTACTGATATATCGTTTTACGAATGCGGTGTTTTCCGTGACAGGGATTTTCCGAGAAAATTATTTCTCCTGTGCTATTATCCTGTGATTCATGTCGTAGCTATATATTAGCTCTTACTTGAGGCTTTTGTGCATTTTTAATAATTAATTAATATGCATAATAACCATGATGACGTCACAAGAATGTAAATATTAATTAATGTGATGAGTCGTACAACGGAAAATAAGTACTTACATAACCGTCGTTTACGGTACACATACAATATTATATGTTAAACGTATATGCGCCTACAATAAGTATAGTATATTTCACGAATTATAAAATGAAATAAGTAGATTGCTGTTTGTATGAGACAAACTATCATTGCGGCTTAGCAGCCATCGCGATTAAAATTAATTGATCAGCTAAATATTATCAAAATATATATATATATCATAGGCGTATCCAGACCTTGGTGGCCGGGTAACCATAACACACATAAGAGACAAGACAGCAATACCTCTTTTTAGTTTTAAACGTTTTATAAAGATATATAACATTTTTTTTTTAACACAAATTACGACAACATTTTTATTATTTTTAAAAAACAAATAATTTTTAAAAATAATATAATGTAACGATCTTATGACCTTTATTTTCTCCTGGCATGATTTTCTAGGAGCCCCCCCCCCACTCCATAAACACGCCTATGATATATATATATATATATTGTTAAATAATATTATATAAAACGTTCAAAATTGTTTCAAGAACAACAAGTGCCACAAGTATTACTGAGTTCGTACAACAGAAATCAGGATACAACTCGGATGTTACTGTGTCTGCGATACATGATATATTTTACATGTTATGTTAAAAAATACATCAATCATTCGTTTAACATTTATACGGCCAATATCGAATAACGAAACCTCCGTGTTTGATCCGTAAAATCCGTATTTGCCCCAAAAAAAATTTACTTAATCCAGCACCGCATAAATCGTAGTCTAGTTTATATCCGCCTGGGTGCTTGGACATATTATTACATAAAGTGTTAAAAAACCATAAAAATTAATATTTATTTATGCGCCTATTCGTACACAAGAATTTTATAAACATTTTTACGTGTAATTCTGATGTCTCTTATATAGTAATATGTACTCAATTAGGTTGTAATATTCTATTTTTCTCATCATACATGATCATTCTATGTATAGATTGATGTGTTTATATTTAAATTAAAAAAAAAGGGTTTAGTACAGCCACTGTGGTGAATTTTGATTTAAGTATTATTTTTGCGTATTTCATTAAAAAAGTTCATTCAGCTCTGTATTATAATAAATATATATATAAACATAAACATGTATACAAGTAGAAAAAAAAGACGTCATTCATACAATTTAATACAACTATCATGGTTATTACTGGAAGTTCTAATACAAAAAAATACAAAGTCCGAATAATTATTTCATTTTTTTATTTAAAAAAACATCTTTAGAACCAGTTGTTAAAATATAATCAGGCATGATATTTTCAGATACTGAATCACCGGACACTGAATTATCAGATAGGTGACTTTTACTCATCTCTCTAATGAAAATACTAAGTTTATCTTTTTCAATGGAGGAGTTAAAGGAAAACGAAAAATTAATACTTTTTAATTCCTCGTCATTCGAAATGGTCGTGTTTTCTTCCATGGACCGCAGTCCGACATCATGTTCCAGTAGAATAGTTGCGATTTCAATATTATCGATGTATGGCTGAGATGAAAATGACTTTATGAACAGTTATTTTGCATTGCTGGTCGAGAGTATCGGTCCTAAGAACTGTAATCATATAAAATACGATTACATATATAATCATATGTAATCACTGATGAATGGTAATCTTCGTACAATATCTGCGTATCTCGATTCTTGTTCATCTGTTCCATTACGAAATTGGTTAAACTGAAAGTCTCCACGTCACCTTGTTTTGGCATTTCCGGGTCTTTCTGTCTGGCCATGAAATGCTATTTTATTACGACCGCTGACCCGATCATTTCTGAATAGATTGCATGGCAAAAGTTAATTGCTTGGTCCCGGGTTCCTTTTAACAACAGTGACAATAGTTCGATGAATTCCCAGCAAGTTAAGTGTTTCATTCGTCTTACAGAACTACGAAGACATTATTCTTACAACATCGTAATATCTGTACTCAAAAATGTCTCCATGAACTCCATGAAACATAACTGATTCAAAACTATTTTCCGTTTTGTTGTTACTATGTGCATCTGCATTAATCGCAGTAAGTACTTCTATCAACGATTTATCAACGATTATAAAAAAAAAATGTAAAAAATTCGAATATTTCAAATGTCTATTATTAGCTTATAAATCAATATAATAATTTGAAAAAAAAAGTCACTTAAAGGAAATGCTAACCTTAAGAGCAGGTTAAAATTTCAAGTTACTGCGACTTAAATTTTTTGAATAATCGAAAATAATTAAAATCGTTGTTTTATGCAATTTCGTATAAATTTAAATTTCATATGGTCATAACATTTTTTCTTTAAGTCGAGTAGACATTTTTTTATATTTATTTAAAGAGTAACTTATGGATAATCTAGTATTAAAATTTTAAACCTTAAGTACAAACAGAAAAAATGTTATGAATTTTCAACTACAAAATAACTTGCGAGTTATGGCAATTTTAACATATTTTATACACATTTGAACTTCATGGGCTTATAAAAAAATTGTTTGGAACGATTTCCAATATTTTTAGTTTCGATAATTATAACTTATATTGAACCTGATATTAAATTTTCAAGAGTTTTTGGAAAGCCAAATTTTTTTATTGGTATTTCAAAAAAAAATACTTAGAAAAATCGAAAATACAATTCGTTTATAAGTAAGTCAAAATATGTCAAAATACTTTGAAAACGTAACCATGTATAGAAAACGCCAATATAAAAATTTGGTGAAAATTTCAAGTTGTTGCAGTTTTTTATTTTTGAGTTAAAGCATTTTAAAAGATATATAGTTTGCCAAAACGTGGTTTTGCGTAAAAATTCCCGTTTTTTCGTAATTTTTCTATGTTTTTTTTCAATGTTTTTAAAAAGTGATGAAAAAGTTTGATTTTTGACTTGTCAAAATACCATTTACATTCACTTTCCTTTCAGAAAAGTTGCTATTTAAGAAAATCGAAGCATTTTTACTACCAAAAAAGTTGTCGTCAAGACACAAAAATAAAAAAATAAAAATAAAACACAAATCATTGTAAAACCAATAGATTCCATTACTCCGTTCAGAATCTAAAACAATTAATATCTTTTTCTGAAAAAAATGGTATCATTTTATAATAATATTATTGTTTTGAACAAACCGTTTTGCTGTGTCCTGTGCGTACACTACATACAGTAATGGTGATTAGTTATTAACACACAAACACTCAAGCCATACTTAGCAATATGCCATCCTGGAACAACATAAAAGCTATGTATGTTGAATGTATTGTCATTAAAAAAATATAAGTATAGTAAAACGATTAATAAACCATAAATATCTTAGCCAATTACTAAAAAAATTCAAAATGTTTTATTAAATGTAGGAAATTAGTAAATAAAGAATGATATATTGTAATAGGATGAAAAATTTTAAATTTTAAAAATCAGCTGCCCTTTTAAAATGTACCTTCCGGACTAAGCCCCCTGTTTCTCCTCCCCCTACATACGGGTTCACACATACTCAGGGCAGTATTACAATCATGGGTTATACTCCGATCAGTGTTTAACGGTCTATAAGATAAAATATCCAGTATTACAAACTCCGGTCTATTCTGTTATGACGGTCAGTCACAGGTTACGCTTACCAAACGATACCGGCTGATTACAAAATGTGATGTACTGTTAAAGTATCTGATTGGTTATTAATTTTTATGTTTTTGTGATTATTTTGATATCATTATCATTCTTGATTATTTTCAATAATATTGAATAGTATATATTTAACATACAACTATTTTTACTGTGGAT
The DNA here is from genome assembly GCA_025469195.1 of Chaitophorus viminalis. Classification (NCBI taxonomy): domain Eukaryota; kingdom Metazoa; phylum Arthropoda; class Insecta; order Hemiptera; family Aphididae; genus Chaitophorus; species Chaitophorus viminalis. Next base: position 65,033 of record JAIPRK010000805.1, on the reverse strand, counting down.
TTACAAGACTATATGGATTTTAACGACTATTCCGATTCCGAAGAAAACCCAGTTCCACTTCCTCAGCAAAACTAAAGTTTTTACTTTTAGAATTTTTTTGATCCATGATTTTGCTTTATAATTTATCTATTTAATATAATAATGTTTTTTTAAGTTTTAACTACAAATTAAAATTTGAAATAAGACAGTTAATTCGCACTTCGCAGTCCGGAACATAGTTATCTATTATTTTCTTGATAACCGTGGTCAAAACAGTTGATTACCGAATTGAACACTGATGGGGTATTGTAATACTACTTTTAACTGCCGTTAAAGCTGAAACCACGATTATATCGATAACCGAGGCATAAACGGACGGTCAGGTAACCGAAGATATAACCCATGTATGTAATACTGGCCCTCACACTACACATAAATAACGCACAATATAAGCCGTTTGTAATGATATCCAAAGGACCTGCAAAAATTGGTCATAATAACTGATAGTCGTAACTAAAATGTTAAACAAGACAAGTAGAAAATCTCGATAGCATAATATTTATTTTATTTTCCATATGACATCGGCTATAATATCCTAATTTATACTATAAAGCAGCATAAATAAAATATTAAGTATATACATGGGTTTTTTAATAGTTATATATGAATAAACAAATAGATTATTCATGTAGTAGGTATAAATATAAATATAAATAAATGTGATTAAGTATAAGTATGTTAACATCCAGTAAATAAGTAACAAAATAAAACAACAAAGTGACAAGGTAACTACAGTTATATTTAGTGTTTAAAGGGATGACAAATTCCAAATGAAATATTACTTAGGTTACTATACATAGGCGTTTTCACAAACATGTCTCCAGGTTATTTATCCATGTTACTGCATCCTCTTCAGCTTTGTGTAGTCTTCCTATACCCCCGTTGAACTTAGTATTAAGGCACTCTTCAATAATATGTTGAATGGTTTATTCTGCTCCGCACGCATACAAAGGGGATTTAGTCATAACCCATTTTTATAGGAAACTTTTACTTTTACCCTAATTAGTCCCAGCTCTGTTTGAAACTGTCCATATGTGTCGGGGTGGATTGAATCCCGGAACTCTCATCATTGAGTCTACAATTAATGTCAAGTTTTGCACTCCTGAGTCTTTTCAACGATTTTTCCATATCTCGGGTATTGATTCTGTCAGGAATTTAAGGTCCCAGATAGGGTATCTTGACTTCAGTCTTTTTTGGAGGTGTGAGACGATGTCATTGTATAATGGTAGTTCAGGGTTGTTTATTGCTTTTGTTACTTCCTAGTGAGCCTTCATTAACCTCCTCAGTTCTGGAGGTATTAGGTTCAACAGCACCGGTAACCATTGAGTGTGAGTCGTTCTCACAGTCCCCGATATTATACGCATTGAGTCTTAACATAATATACGAACGTCAATATTATAATGTGTCTATTTTTATAAGTAAACCTCAACTAAAATATTACACAGCAAAAAGTAATATAAAAAGTATTAGCGTCGTTATAATGAAAACATAAAATTATATAAATTTAATACAATAATGTACCATGTAAGTATTCGATTTGGGAGGATATTTCTGTTTTCCTCACCGTAGCTCTAGGTGCCAATTCGATACACTTCAACTAAGTATAGTAATTAAAGATAATTTATTTTTCTATGATGACCAAAAGCAATGGTCATAATATCCATACAGTCATATTATAGTGTAACCCAGTACTCCTTAAACAATGGGCCGTCAGTCTAGTACAGTAGGTATATATTAAAATTATCAATTTGTAAATGCATTAATGGAAAAACAAATAAAAAATCATTCTCGACTACCAATCAAAATTTAACCATCGGTTATTTAACAAAAATAAAATTATTATTTCATCGAAGAAGTGTATCTCAGTATATCTATCAATAATGATGATTATCTTAGTATGATATTTGAACTTACATGATACTGGTATAAAAAAAAAAACAAACATATGTCATGTCTTTCAAAAGAAACTCAAGAAGATAACCTGTATATCGCTGTTTTCAGTGTGCCTTTGGCACAAAAATATCACATTAAATTAAGGGGGCCGTATGACCAACAAGTTTAAGAATTACCGGTGTGACCGATGCGATGGTAGATACGACATGGGAGTTTTGTCGAGACCTGTTTGACGTGGTGAGATTCGTCACAATAAAATCGTTGTCATTGTAAACGATTTCTATACCATAGTGGTGTACACACGTATGACGTGTACAATATAGGAGGACATTTGGAAATACATTCGCAGACGAGCGGACGACACGTTAGGTCCGGTGGAAGGATCTTTGGTCTAGAGGGAATTTGGCGAGAGGGGTTAAGAGAGCGATGATGCGTGGGCTGTGGCGTTAAGTCCTGTCGGTGACGTATATATATGTACGTATATACATAGGTGTTGGGTATACGTTGTGCAATTTAAAAACACCGGTTATGGTAGGTAGTGGCAGATAGTAGAAGTAATATTATATTAATCATAAAATTACGTGGGTAATAACGTTATGCGGATCCCGGGACCGCGTTAATCGAATTTTCCATCGCACCGAAACGCAAAAGTTCGGCGGACAATATTATTATATGTACTACCTAATATTATTTTTATTATACCCGAACCTCGCCGGGATCGGTTGACGGGTGCGGCGACGGCAGAGTGCCGATGGTTCCCGGTATCACGACAAAAATGGACTTTTCAATCGATATTGTTAAATGGATTGCGATAACGCACTGCAGGAACGCGGCGCACTCGAATATTGACTGCCCCCCCCATCTCTTTTTTCTGTGATCTTTACCCGCGTACACCGATTGGCCATATATACCAGCTGTACATAAAAGGTCTTGAAAAACGCTCGAACTCGAGAAGTTAGTTTATAATTCGATTTTTCCCGACTTTGAACTTGTCTGACGTGTACGCGTTGAACATTTTAGACTGGAAAAAAAAAGTAAATTGATTGAGTTCCATACTGATTAGTGTTTCTGTTTCGTCCAACAAACATTTTTATTAAATACTATATTTTTAGATACCTAATTGACGCGAGTATATTTTTCGAAATAAAAAAACTGATAAGAGATCAAATAAAACTTAAGTGCTGCTTTTTTGTATAAATTAATTTCGATTTTTTTTTTTTTTTTATTTTATAAGTAAATAAAGCCTTTGATTAATTAATATACTTCGCTTCGCAGTATACTAAATCTAAGTATAAATTTTAATCTACGACAGAGCCAAGACATTGCTGTTATTTATGACCATTTAAACCCCGAGCACCACCACACCACCACCTACAGGCAACAGGTGATAATAATTTTTAAGGCGACCCGAATACATTTGTTTGAAAACAATTAGTTTGCCTAATGCAGCTTTGCGCATTATATTTTACGAATGATTTGTACTTTGCGCCTACCAAATGTATTGGGTGGTGTCAAAAATATAATGATACTTTGCGAGCCAACAGTTCTTGGCCATCTGAAACGTGAGTTACTCAAGTAAATAGATAATAAATTAACATAACACTATTGTAACTTTATACGAACATGACACTTGAACCGATGTGTTTGTTCTCATCCGTCGACTTAATTGTAGTGGTTTTATCTGCGAATGCGGTTTTTGACGATTACAATTTTTTTTTGCTCAAAAATTTGTATTTTTCTCGGTGATCGAACTTCGTGTAGGTACTAGGTACACATATCAATGTTTTATTATAATAATATAGTGTACGATGCGCGTCAGAGTTAATATATTGTGAAACTAAAGAGTTTCGCAAATTATTTATACTAGTACCAGAGTGATGCCAACAGGCATACTGGGAAAAACGATATTATTCATTTTTCAATTGGTGTTTACCGCAGTAATACTACGAGTGCCTACATTTATATTGCAATAATATATTAAATACCTATTAGAACTTCATTACTGTATGACGAAAACAATTGTAGGAAATAATTAAAAATGGACGGTTCGATGAAATTTAATTTTTAAAAAAAAGATAATTATTATATAGGTAGCTTCCGTCGTTGGTTTATTTCAATGTTCAAGTACCAGATTAAACAAAAAAAAGCAATTTTATCGAAAGTAATACCGACAAAAAGTGTTCCATTTCCTATTGACTATTTACTTTTTATTCCAAGCTCGTCCAGTACATGCATGCTTTAATGTCTTACAACACTCTCGCAAAAGGCCTGTTCGCGAACACGTATTTTCTTTGTGCCAAACTTTGAGGTATAGACAGGTACGTGACGCAAATGATTAAACAGAAATATTTTATTTTGTCGATAAATAAAAGCCCTACGAGATGCGTAATAAATTATTCCCGCGACATCATGCTTGGTCCGGAGAACGACTATGAAATGAAATGATAACTGTCAGCGTTATTATACTTGTAGGCCACGTGGTCAAGTATTCGGCTTGTTGACATGTTCGCGGGTCTCCGTGGACTGTATTGTGATACTTCTCAACTTAGTACCTACTACCTACATTGAATACCGTTTTAATCTAAACTGGTACAACAATCTTAATTGGTACAGTAATTTTATTATTGAAGGGTCGACGGGAATAACATACTATGAAACACTTTTTCGGATTTCATAATTTTGTTTCGTATTATGAAGCAATCTCAATGTGTTAAATTTTGAATTAAAAAAATGTCAAGAACATCATGTACAAACTCTGAAATTGGTGATTTTTCGACAGTTAAAACATGCATCGATTATTACTAATGTCAATTATTATCAATGTTTTGATTTTTTGCCAACAATAATTTGGTATATTAGTATAGATTAGCAGGTTTCTATCGCTCAGTTTTGGATCTCGATGCCGAAGCGTATCTCGGACTCGGTGGATCGAGAAAAATAAAATTCTGCAACGACCAGCCGGGTCCTTGTACTACGCAGTGCTTACAGCAGCAGAACATAATATTTCGAAACGGCAACCGGAAGACGTAGCCACGGACGTGGTTCGATTTGATAGTATTGCGATTAATAAACTCACCGGTTATTGTTGAATGAAGAAAAAAAATGTACTCCATCCTACACTACTCGATGGTTATTACTTATTAGTTATTACGCATTTATTGTCAGCAAGTGCAGTTATTATCCCGTTGCCTTTCCGTTGTCCGTCATCGTCGTCGAGCGTAGGTACGATATACAAAGATTCCACGCGATCACCTTGTTAACAACCAATTCCCTCTATTGTTGACCACTTGCTAGTTGTTCGTCGTCATCTCGGTCAGTTGTTAATGCATAAGTTTCGCCCCCCCCCCCATTGTTGTCGAGTTGTTGATAACGCTCGACGATTTTTTGTGCAACAGGCGATTTCGGTGACGCAACGTGTTGCAGGACAATAATAAGATTATAAGATACAATTACCAACTGCGATGAGAACCGTTTTTGTCGGTGGACCGTAGTCCGTAGGTAAGATGGAATCGCAGATAATATTCCGTTTTATGAACACTGACACAGATCGCTTTGGTCAGATCTCCATAGCACATTACTCGCTCGCAGTTACGTGATTGGTGTTTAGTGACGATGTGACCATGTAATGATGGGCAAACCATTTTTTGAATCCTAAGTAAAAAATATTTTTTTCCCCCAGAGTCCTGTTTTGAGTATGTATCCAATTTCAATTCATTTATAGAAACATTTGACACATATGGATAATGAAATCTATAACAGACAATATGATGAAAACATATTGTTGTTGTAAACAAGTAAACAGAAAGTAATCATTTTGACATCGCCAAAAGTACAAGACAATTACTTTTTGGCAAACAACAGAACTCTGTGACTGATCAAAAAATCTCATCTCGCCTCCCTTCCGTCTCCACTTGTCGAGAGTTTGCCAATATGTATTTAGTGTTGTAGAGTTAAAGGAATCGGAAGCTGTGGTTTTCTGTCTCTGTCTATCACGTGCGCAACATAGGGATTCAGACGTTTCGATTCCCACGTGAACCGAATACCGATCGATGCAATAAAGATTCTGATTCATTTAGTTCACTCGAAAAAGACTTTCAACATTTCCAATTTCATCCGTATAAGCCCCACTGAAATCGATTCCAATTTAATACGGTCAACATTTTAAAACTGCGTAAAAAGTAAAAAGTCGTTTTCGAATAGACTTGATAAGAAAATCGGTTTTGAATCACGTCAGCAGATCGAACGGTAATGTAGGTAAGTACATACGTTAGGAAACGTCTAGGATGTATTGCGATGGACGATGAGGAGTTTTCATCCAATCCGCTTGATTACGAATATATTTTTCACGTTTTCTGCAGTGGCGTAATTTGGACTACATACCACCTGCATAATTATTTAATAAATACTGTATATGGCAATTTATATAAAGCAGATTCAAATGCTTCAAAAAACAAAAAAAAATAACATTAAAAAATGTCCCAATAACATTTTAGATATTGAAAAAATTATTATTTTATTACTTATATTTTTAATTAAGTAACGACGATTGATCTTCAGATATTGTATCATCTCAAGAAGTTGTATTACTTTCCAAAATATTAGAAATATTTTTCATTGTTTTAAATCCAATATTTTTCCAATACAGTATCAATTTTTTGTTTTAATGGACTTTCAGATATCACTGTTATATGCTCGGGCTTTTAGAAGAAAACCAAAATAAATTTTATCAAACTTTCTGGTTATATTATGAAGTATGTGAAAGTAAGAAAAAAAAATGCCTTAAAACCTAAAAATGTTAAAAATACTCTAAAAATAAAAAAAGTTTTAAAAATGCAAAATAAAATTTACATATTTTAACTATTTTCCATTTGAGAGGAACGTTATGCTTGGAAAGCATTTTATGTATAGGACATTCGGTAAAAATACAATTTGCATTCAAATTCAATCCCTAATTATATAATATTCGACCTGTTTCTTTAATCGCTTGTCCTACGTATACCTATTACCTACCACAAATTAATAACTCTTACTATTATTATTATTATTATTTTTTTTTTTTTAAAAACATAATCATAATTATTTACATGATTTATATGGTTAGTTACATTAATGATTTACCTATCTACTGTAAGCTTATGCAGCTTGTGTTGGAAATAGGGAGCTATGTGAATTGTTAAATATAATAATCAGGAACATAATAAAAAAAAACCATATGGACCTCGTTCTGCTATACAGTAAGGGGTCGAGTGCACCTCGTTCATTGGATAGGTCATTACAATGGATTTGTTAAATCTGAATGCAATACTAAGTATTATTGCATACGAAAAACGATTCTGAACGGGGATTATTTGTTAGTCAAGAATAGGTATATATAATTATAATGTTATATTTAATTGTAATATTATGTCTATAGTTTTCAAGTATTTTGTCCCAGCCAAATTTTTTCTATCATTAATTATAAATAAAAAATGTAAAAAAAATCGAATATTTCAAATGTTTATAAAATGCTTAAAAATCAGTATATTTAAAAAAAAAATGACTTAAGGAAAATGCCAATCTTAACAACTGGTAAAGTATTTTTGAATAATAACAAATATCTAAAATCGTTTAAGAATAAATTGTTACTTTATGCAATCTCGTAAAAATTTAAATTTCAAACGGTTATAAAAACTTTTCCTAAAAGTCCAGTAGAAATTTTTTTATAATTATTTGAAGAGTAACTTATGGATAACCTTGTGTTAAAATTTTGAACTTAACGTATAAATAGAAAAAACTTTATGAATTTTCAACTACAAAATAGCTTGCAAATTATCGCTATTTTGACATAATTCATACAAATTTGAACTTTATGGGCTTATAAAAAACAATTGTTTGGAACAATTTCCAATATTTTTAGTTTCGATAATTATAACTTATATTGAACCTTGTATTACATTTTCAAGAGTTTTTGGAAAGCCAAATTATTTTTATCAATATTTCAAAAAAACTCAAAAAAAATTGAAAATTTAAACCATCTATAAGTAAGTCAAAAAATGTTAAAATACTTTGAAAACTTAACAGTGTATAGAAAATGATAGTATAAACATTTTATGAAAATTTCAAGTATTTGAGGTTTTTGTTTTTAAATTGGTATTGTATCAAAACATGGTTTTGCGTAAAAATTCCTGTTTTCTTGTCATTTTTTTATAGTTTTTTTTCCGACACTTTTCAAGATTATTGAAAAAGTTTGATTTTTGACTTGCCCAAGTACTATCTACATTCATGATTCACTCCATCCAATACAACACAATCGAACAGGATCTAAAAACTTAAATTTAAGATTACAAACAATATTCTTATAAGAGAAAAGTACAATTTTACACAGAATAGTGTTAACAAAATAATACATATTTAAATAAAATAACTTGAAGGATATTATATAGGTACAAGAAATAATAAATAACAAACTTGAAACAATGAAACAACATTTGAAACAATACAAAACTATCATCGTAGTTCCACGATTGCGCACTAGGTACCTAAATACTTAATTGTAGATAGAAAAAAAATTTCGTTACCTCTAGTAATATTATAATATATACTATATATTATAATATTATGTGCCACGTGTATGTATTATACAAACTATTAAGGTAAATGTTGCCTAGATAGATTTGTCGGAGTACATTGCGGGATAGTTAAGTGGTCGAAGTGTTGAGAATGGACGCTGGCAGGTGTATAGCTTGTACGGCGAGCTGCGTGTAGCGTGTAAAAACAATAAATGCTCGTCGTTGTAGGGGAGGGCGAACCAAAATCTGAAATGACTTGAATTTTTCCGCAGCGTACGAGAGCATCAAGAGAACGTGCACGTCGCAGCTGCAGATCAACCTGTTCATGGTGGACCACGTATGCATGATGGAGGGCACGGGCACGGGGCACATGTGCTTCTGCGAGGAGGACAACTGTAACGCGGCGCCCGGGCCCCAGCGATCTTGGGCCAGTTGGATCCTCATTACCGTCGCCCTATCCGTGTACCTGTTGCGACAACGATAGGACCCCCTCATACCCCCCCCCTAATGCTCATCGGCACAATCGGAACGGCGGCAATCAAAGGTTCCGTTCCGTCCCCGCACACACACACACACACACATACACATTAACACACATCATATAAACCTGTTGACAATCGTTGATGTTCCCCCCCTTCATGATTACGCGTAATATTTCTATTATTATTACTATTATTATTGTTATTATTATTATAAGCGTTCCCCCCCCCGTTTTCCAAATGTTAATTATTGACCAACGGCGCGCGTGCTTTGTACAAATCTTAAAACACGTCACGCACCACAGAAATATTAAGTGTCCGAAAACGGAAAAAATGACATCGTTAGTACACTAGATTAAATAATGCATATACGCGTCCAGTTTATAATTTTTATTACATATTATACGCAGTTACTTGCCTATACATTAACTATAATATATTATTATATTGTTTGTATTTATTGTTCCCGGAGTTGGGTATGATTTTGATTCGATTTTGCATTATGATTTTGGTTGTCGAGTAATATGTTTGTATATAAAAAGAAAATATTGTGGTAATGGTTGCAAATGGTCACCAGAGGACATCGCGTTTAATATTTTTATATTGACACTCAACCTATTTTATAATTAATTAAACTATTAAATTTAAAATGCTAAAATAATTATTTTTATAAAGTGAAAGTAAAGAATACATTTTGATTGATATGACTAAAAAATAATAATATTTTCGGACAATTCTAATTTTTTTATTGAGGATTTTCGATTTGAGTTTTAAAAATCAATTTCTAACATTATTTCTCAGCTCTGATTGACTCTTCCCTCAACACTAAAGACTACTCCGGTTGTGCGGTTCAAAGCACAGGTTTTTAGCAAAGAGCCACGTACAGTTCAAAAATATTAATAATTTAACAGTTACATTAAAATTAACTATACCCAAAGGAAATTTTTAATTGTGTGCATGTGTGTTCCACGTATGTTACACATTGTAAATTATAATTCCCATACTCGTTTGTTCGTATTCCTTCATGGTGACTTTATTGAAACGTGTACTTGTTATAATATTAAGCGTTTTATTTTAATTTTAATACATATGTTTATAATTAAGTAATATATATTTATATATATATATATATATATATATGTTTGTATAATATAAATAATTAATAACAATGTTAATATTCACAGTGAAAAAAATTATTATTATAATAATAATTGATAGTACATACAGTTATACTTTTTTTTTATGAAAAATGTAAATTAGTAAGGTGAGCAACTATATGAGTTTATGTTAACCAACACTGAGGTTAGTAGTAGTCATATAAAAAAATACACGTTAAAAACGATGTGAGGGAGTAAGAAAACAATAAAAGTTAACGTTAACTGTAATAATATTACCGGAACAAAACTAAAAGTTGACGTTACGGCACAATTGACATAGCAAAATACATGAAAGAAAACACTATTAGCAGTAATAGTTATTGTACTATAAATAGTAAGTACTAAATTTAATGTTATAAAAATATTACGAAACAATAATAATTGCAAATTTTAAACAGTCATTAATTTTATTTTAAATAGTACATATATAATATTTAATTCACTAATAAGTTAAAACAAAATACAAAAATATATAACTCACATTTGGTGTGAAATAAATAATTTAACTAGTATGATGAAACTAAATTTAAACGTTAAAAAAAAAACAGAATAGCAGTACATACAATGTGGTTAACAATTTCTTCTATTTATGTCTAGACTCATTTGGAAAATAAAATCAATAAAACCAACTCTTTTTAAATTGTTCAAATTCAACAATAATAATTTAAACACTAATCAGTAAAAGCATTACAATTAGCTTCTTAATCATCAAGTGTACAAACAATTTATCAACCAACACTTACTACCATTCAATCACCTAAAGATATAAAGATGACTGTGAGAAAAACCTATTTGTTTGGTATATCCTTACGTAAATAAATGATCAACAAAGTTTTACAGTTGTTTTACAGTAATTTAAATAGAATAATTGAAGTTAATGTAATTGTATATTAACCAGAAAACATATAAATTAAAAATAATATTTACTAAATGCATCAGCATAAAATTTAAAATATATATGGGCACATTATATTTTATATAATAACTTTAAGTTCATGAAAACCATTCAAAATTAATAAATTTTGATCAATGTAAAATTAAATTATTTAAGCACTGTTACTTATTAATGTATATATATAACATTTTAGTTGTTTTGGTGAAATCATTTTATCATTAGAAAATGTCCACAAATCAATAAAAAAACTATTTAAAAATATGAACAATTTTTATGACTACATCATGATAATCTTATAAGTACTTCCACATATTATTAGATCGTTGTTTTTTGCTATGAATAACAACCATGGTAATATTTACAAGTTGTCAATGTTCAAAAGCTAAAATAATTATAATGTTATTTCTGGACTATTAATTAAAATAAAGTTAGTACAAACACCTTTAGTCCAAATTATTGAAAATGTTGTAAATTTATTTAATGAAGCTATTTATAAGTATACATATAAATACAATAAGTACTGTTAGTTGTTGTCCACACAGTGTTCAATTGACAAACATGGTATTTCATTTTTACTTTAATAGTAATTCATTTGCTGATGATGGCAATAAAATAAAAACTAAAAAAATTATAATTTGAACAGGTTAATTGACTAGAATTTTAAAATATGAGAACAATTTTTTCAAGATATGCATATATAACTTGATACACTGTGTTTAGGGGCATGTGACGAAATACTTTAGGTGCAAATACTCATTTTAAATCAAAAGAAAAGTGCATTTATGTATACTTGTTATAGGAACTAACGAGTTAAAAAATAATAAAATGTTGTATTGTTAACAGCAGTTAAAAATCAAAAAACATGAAATGTGTGAAAACCAAATACAAACTCTGAGCATATAGTAGTAGAAGATGTGTTTTGTAAGATGGGTTTAGACTGATTACATTATAAGAATTCAAGTGTCAAAATACCAATAAATTGAACACAAGCTAAGACTACCTACTAAGTGATAACACACTAGGAAGAAATAAAATTTAAAATATGGCAACGGTTATTAATAATTACAATATTACGCGAATGTGTATGTTCTATGGGTGTATACATTAATAAGTGCTTAACACATTGTATTTATAAAAGGGCCATACAGGAACAGCAGATTTATGAGTTAAAGAAGTTCTTGACGTGCGTGCAACTGATGGACAGCATCGAAAGTATGCTCTTATTCATTGACCGTGTACGATTTGGTGGTGGTCGTTGACGTTGTGTTGTTGTTACTTACTGTCGATGAACAATTATATTTTATGGTGCTGTTTATGGTAGATGTCAAATTTTTATTAAACACATTTCTGTGATTCGAGTCTGCAAAATAAACACCATTATTAGTTTCGTTATAATATGTACCACAATAATAGGTATTGTTGTGTGCAGTCAATACGATTGCACTTGGAACGATGATGGTCAAATATGCAAATAAATAGATACACTCATGCACGATGAGTACAGCAAGGGTTACTATGGTTCAATTGTCTGTGAACCTATATGATCTCCCGTGTAATTGTCATAGTGAAGCCTACTCTTATGTATATCCGTAACAGTATCATTATAATTAAGATTTCTGCCATTAAGAATAATATTTCTAAAAAAGTGCTACTTTCAAAATTAAATACGATTGGGCTTCATCATTTAAAATAAAGAGTTAACCTGTATAATTTTTTGTTTTATATTATTATTTATTAAAAATGAAAACAATACAAATAAATGATCAGTGATTAAGTATCTCAAATTCTCTACTGCAATAAGTGAAACTATTAATAATACTAATAAAATAAAATGATTGATGCACTGTTAAAAACAGAGGAGGCCGTGCAATACCAAAAAAAATTACTTTATTCGATACAGTTATGTTAATTATTTCACATTAAAATTGGTAAATACTAATAATAATATATTTTTTAAATTAAATCTGCTAGACGAGAAATACAATTAGAAACATTAAAAATATTGATTGATTTATTCAATTCTTAGTGATACTTCTTTAACATAATCCACAATTAAACCATTAGTTTAATTATTGATGCTTGTACAATAGCAAAGGTAAGGAAAATATAAAACCAAGTTCAATACAATTATGCAAAACAACCATGATAAGTAGCTTCTGATTAATCGGAAAAAAATATGTTAGATCATAATAGCCACTATTATATTAATATTTCAAGTTATTTGGAATGAGCTGCGACTCCACCTACTATAGTAAATCAATACATAGAGTATATTTACCGGTAATCGGTGTACCTGTATTGAACGAATACAGTTTATTCGTGCCCGAATGGAACGTTTCATTAAAAGTGTTCAGACTAGTTTGATCGCCTGAACTGTTGAGAAGCTTATACACGTTATAGGCGTTTGACTGGATGTTCTCTCCATTTACATCCAAACTACTGTTATTACAATTCTCAACAGTACTTCTATAAAACATAACCCACTTAAACATTTTATTAATGATCTTAAAACTGTTCGTCTGTTAATTATACTCGTGTATGCGTATGTGGTCCCTTCTAAAAATCAATAATTGACTGAAAGAAGAAAATTTCCTATTCCCGGTAATGGAGTGACTGTAATTAAGTCTTTACTTTGCCATGTTGTAGGCACCCAGGCGATTGGATTTACAAATAAAAATGATTAACAACGATTTAACTAATAACTATTTACGACCTTTAAAGGTAATATAAATTAAAGTGTTAACACATATAATAATAATAATAATCCATATTTTTTCATAAGCTATTGGCATACGATTTCTATAATTTGATATTTAAATATTAATCTAGTTTTATTTTTGACGTTTAAAAGTACTGTTGGATTAAATCTTCCCATTAATGCCAAGGAATTTTATTGTAATTTGTAAAATAAATTTCCCAATTTTAAAAATCTACTTTCTCGCGATTACATTTTTATATTGGAGTTGCAAACAATTGAATATTTAAAATAGCTATTAGATAATCATCAAATTTTGACACGGAGAAAAAAGCAAAAATATTAAATAAAACAAAAATGTTCAAATGATACAGTACCATATTATAGAATAAATTATTAGTCGTGTTTTTCACACGCACACTTATACACATACACAGCACCGTTAAAAACATAACAATACTAAGGCATTAACAGACGAGAAAAAAGTTCAAAAATAAAAATTAAAAGATATTCTAGCGTAGCGCACTTTTCGATTCTACGTTTACCTGTTGCTACCATTGAACTGGTTTTCGAATGATGACAAGTCGTTTTCTAGCAGTTCTGTGGGGCTCGTACCATCTTCTTTAGACTTGTACTTGGCTTGTCTAATGACAACCAACCGTTGCCTAGCCTCTTCTAGCTCACGTTCAATTCTCAACACTTCTGACCTGAACACATAATCACACGGTTTTAACACGATATGTCATAAAACCGTAGTGGTAACTAGTATGACATTTTACCTGGCGTTAATTTCTTGCGCTATTCCACCAACCATACGTTTACTGAGTACCAGACTTCTCTCTTCATCGTTCTGGATGGCTTGTTGAGCTGCTTTTACTAGATTATCAGTTGCTCGTTTTACTGCATTACCGGCAGCCTAAATAAAAAATAAGAGATTAGTTTAATAACGCGAAATAAACATACATCATGAATAAGTATGATATGAATATGTGTATATTAATTTCAGCAAAAAATTCTGAATTTAATTATATTTTTACCAAAAGTCTCTTTGTAGAAGCACTGTCAGGGTCAGCTTTAACTTTACACGATACCAGTAATTGTGCTGTCGATGAGGCCACTTGTTTGGCAGATGAAATCAGTTTTTCTTCACTGGATATTCCTTGGACTAAGGCATTTGCTGACTCGACTAAACTATGAGTAGCAGCTGCAACCAATCGGGACGCTGATATCAGTCCTTCAGACCATTGACCGTCATCTGAACTGGATAAAGTTATACGACTAACCTATTTGCATAAAGTGTACACAAGTTAATAATTAGCACTAAAGTGATACTTGGCCATAGATTTCTTACTTTTCCAGAATCAATAAGCTCACGTTGTGCAGCTGACGCTGCTTTTACCAGAGCTGATGTAGCAGCAGCGATAGATTTGGCCGCTTCTAAAATGACTTCATCGAAATTCCATGAAGCGTCCGCTGCCTCCTAATCAAACACAACACATAACACATTATATAACATATTATAATATTTTTAACAAAACTGAAAATCGTTTTAATCATTACTATCAGAAAAAAATATTGAATAAATATATATATATATATATACCTACACCAAATTTAACAATACTTATAAATGCATAGAAACTTCTTTGATAATTATTTTGATGAAAATTGCAGGTAGATATTATTCCTGATATCTCTAATTGAAAGAACATTTAAATCAATCATAAGCCGAAAACAAAAATATTAAATAACATACCAATATTGAAATTTGATTTCTACAATATTTTATAAATGTATATTATATGTACAATATATAAAACGAATACTCGTATTCACCAAATAAATAATTATAACAAAATTTCCAATAATTTTACCACGCTTGTTGATTTCCTCGGACGTAAACCAGCTAATTTCTTTGCAGCTGCATCAATACATTCCGCTGCGCCCAACAACTCATTTTCAGCAATAATTGTAGGATCTTCAGGACTGACCCAATCGTTACCTAAAGGGATACGTTTTACTATATTAATTCCATATTACCTATAATACACACTAAAATACAACTCAAATACCTTTGATGATTTCCGTTACAGATATCAATTCAGTTACATATTGGGCAATCAAACGGGAAATGGTTTGTAATACATGCTTGGAATCAGAACTAGAATTTGGTTTTGATATTATCAATAATACAGTTTGCAACAGTTTTCTGTATTCTTGACCAATATCATGTCCAGCTTGCAGTGTTCTTTCTCTTAACTCGGAGTTGTCAATAGTATTACTGCAACCCTAAATAACACAACAACAAAAAACATAGATAAAAGAATTAATCAAAATCTAAGCTTTAATGCATCTAATATTCTTAACAGAAATTACCTTGCACACAGTCAATAAATCTGATATAGCTTTACGGCCCATGTTTGCTGCAACAATAACATCTTCTTGTTTACCACTATTTCCAGCTGAAACAGCTTTGGCTGTAGCCATTGTAATAGGTTTTGTACAACGCACTAATTCTTCTACGGTTGCTGTTGTTTTGAATGTTTCATTTGAATTTAATGCCTGAAATATCATATACAGTAAAAATATAGCCAGAAAAGTAACCTCAAAACCGAACACAAACTTTATAATGCATAATGTATATATAACACTGTATAATATACTTATTCTATTCAACAAAGTATTAAAATTTCCAGTTCATAAAATTTAAAACCAACATTCATAGATTATAAATTTAAGTTTAATTTTAATTTAAATATTTATAAATAGGAGACCAAATTAAATTAACCACTATTTATAGTATTACAATTTGAAACTAACTAATAACATTTTGCTTTTGAAGGTTTATATAAAATCAAGTAATTATCTATTGTTACACACACAATTCAAAATGATAAGACCACACTTATACCCTATTAATATAATTTAAACCATTCAATTGATTTAATTAATATCTAATATTAATGTAGTTGCAACAAACTTTAATTATTACAGCTTAATTGTTTTAGTTATTTACTAAAATATATATTATTATATACTTTAATCTATAATTTTTAATGTTATAAAAATATAAGTGGATACCTATAATATTCTAAGTAATTATGTTTTGTAAAAATTATTACCCGAATTTCTTGGCCAATGACTTCGATAGTTGATTCAAGAGCTCTCGTTCCACGGGTGTGCTCATCTTCTACAGCTTTAACAGTTTTTAAAAGTGAAGTGACATTTGTAACCATTACCTAAGAAAAAAAATTACAAGAAATATTTTATTTGTTTTACAAGATGAAAAATATACTATTTTTTATTTAGTAAATTTACTTTTGCGCTTTCTTTTAATTCATTCATTGATGGATCGCTAATATTTTTCCCAGATGCAGCTTTGGTTGCTTGAACAAGGTCTCCTAATGCAGTAGCCACATCTTTCACAGCATTTATCAACATAACCTATATATTTAAAGTTAGTAATTATAATTACTTTTTCCAATTAAAATAAACAAAAGTTTGCTCTATTAATTATGACATTTTTTTTAATAACCATTAATAATTTGTTTACATTTAGTTTAGATATAAATTTATATAGGTTTTCTAAACCTAATGTAATGTATACAATGTACATTGTATAGGAATCATATTGATTGGCTTCAATTATATTTATTATATAAAGTATTTCATAAGGAACAATTTTTATTGTTTTTAATAAATATAAAATAAAGGTAGAAATAATATCCCTAAGATTATACATTTATTTATCAATATAAATAACTTTTATTTTCAAATGTCATGAAATGATCTGTTTTAATTAATACTAATTTAGGTGTAAATATTATTAGAATGCCCAGAACAAAATTTTACATTGTGATATAACTACTTATAACTTATTAAAAGAAATTAATATATTATAATAATATGTAAACAATATCATGGACAATTTCCCAAAAAAATGAGATAGTCAAATGATAATGCACACACCTGGGCTTCTGGATTGTTTGCTCCCAAAGATGCTGCACCAAACTTCACAACATCAGCTAATTGTATTATAGTTGATACAGCATTTTGAGCAGCAACAGCTAATTGTTCTTGGGATGAAGCTGCGCCTATAACACATAAGATAAGAAATTATACATAAGAAATTGAAAATGTAATTTACTGCTAAGTTAATACATATATTTAATATACAAATTTAAATTATATATATTAAATAATAATAATAAGCTGTTAATTTTATAAGTTTCAAAACATTGCTTACAAACATATTTTCTATATAGTATACATACAAACTATTAAATTTATGTAAGTAAATTAAAATGAAATCTGAAATAAGACCAACGAAATATTATGGATAAATAAAATATCATACTTCATAAATTATCATTAAAATTAAGTGATATTACTGTTTATTTTGTAATATTTACTACATTTTAACAACTTTAACAAAACATTTAAGGTGTTAAATTAAAATTAATACTAACCAGTAACTAATGTTTTAGTATCTTCTACTAATGCCTTGGCAGTTTTCAAAATATTTTCACGATGATCTGAAAATGTTTCATTTTCATTTTCTGCATGAAGGGTTCCGGCTGTTGCAAAAAGTATTGTAGTATCTAAATCTCCAATGATACCAGAAACTGTACTGGCTGCATTTATACATGCTTGAGTACCACGAGTTCCGCCAGATGAAAGTTTTTGCAATATCTATAGATGGAAATATTTTGTTAATTGTCGATGAAAACAAAGTATAAGTCTAACAACAATTTATAACATACTTGTTGTTTTTCAATTTCTGTCAGAGTATTTTGTAACTGATATTCATGTGTTGACTTATGATATCCATAATTTTGATTATTGATGTTTGTGTCATGGTTATACTCATATCGTTTAGTCAGTGTAGATATGTCCATCAAATTTTCACCTATTAAATAGAAAATAAAAAATAAGAATTTATGTTTTATTGAAATATTATTTAATACTACATTAAATACAGGAGATATATTTTGTACCTATACTACTAGAGTTTCTTATAGAATTGGTCTGATCGATAAAGCCAGTGTCGTTGGAAGACTTGGAATATTCTTGAACTTGGAAAGTTTTTTCAGTGTTAAATCTCTTTTCTTTTGAAACTGGTGATGTGCACACATCCACCAAATTACTCAAACTTTCACCAACAGCTCTGAATCATGTCAAAAATTAAATATTTTAACTAAAAACATCCATATGTACAATTTACCTTGAAGCACTCGTAAGTCGATTAAGTAGCTGATTTAATGTAGTAGTAACTTGATAAGCAGCGTCCGAAAGTTCTTGTAATAAATGTTCATTGTTTGCATGTTGAGTTAAATTGCACACTGAAACTAGATCTTCAACTGCATTAACCACTTCTCTTGCAGCCGCCATTAATTGTTCTTTACAACTCGGGTTTTCTACAGTTCCAGCAACAACCTATATTATAAATTAATTAGAAAACAATTATCAATTATTAATTAGTTGAATAATAAATCATTAATAAACCAATAACATAAATACATATAAGATAAATATCAAAAACACAGAACTTACTTTTGTACATGCTACTAGTTGTGAAGTTGTTAGAGCACATGTAGTTGCAGCACTGATAATGACATTTGATTGATGTTGTGGCTCAACAGTAGCTGCAACATTCTTAGCTTTGACAACAAGAGCAGCAGTTGTATTAGCAACCGCTTTAGCTAAGCTCAATAAAATATCACGAGATTCGTCTGCACCCTCATCACCAATTTGGGTCAACACTTCTTGGGAAGCTTCACCAACTTTACTAGCAGCATTCAATAGATTTTGTCGTCCCTAAAATTAGAGTTTAATTATTATTTATTATTGCTACTTTCTTAATTAAATATTTATAACACACATACAGAGTTTGCTTCTGGTTGAACAGTATTTAAGAGATCGGTAAAAGCAGAACATAATTTACGAGCAGCATCTAATAAATGATCACCAGATGGTGTTAATGCAGCTAAGACTCGTACACCTTGACTCATTTCTGGTAAATTTGTAGTAATAGATGTAATAGCTTGTTCAACACTAGAATAATCAATATCTCCTGAAAAATATTTAAAAAAAAAAATATTCATAGTAAAAAATGTTAGTAATTTCATTATGAAAAAAAAAAAAAATACTAACCAGAAGTTAATGTAACCACTTGAGCTGTGGCAGCATTCATGGCAGCAATTTGGGAACTAATATTTTGTTTATTTGAGTCTATTGTAGTTTCTTTCAATTTAGTCGATGCCTGCGAATTAAAGATTGTTGATTAACTTTCAATTTTCTGAACATATAACATAAAATATTACTTACAGGATCTGTGCCGAATTCTGGAATGACAGCTTTAGATATTAATTCTTTTTCAATAGTAGTTATTATTTCTTGACTGTTGGTTATTGTCATAGACAATGCTTTTTGTGGTGCACTTAATACTTTGATTTGTTTGTTTTGTGGTGTCTATAAGAAATAAATATATGGCCTTAAAAACTATCTTATGTAAAATACTAACAATAAGTTAAATCAAACGTACTACAGATGGTGTATGGGCTATGTTTACTCGTCCACTGATCGTTGTGTACTGAGCATTTCCAACATGACCTGTTCCATATGGTCGAGCACCTTTGTACAAAATATTTGATTACTTTTAAAATACTACAAAATTAAATATTATAATTGTATTGGCAATATACAATATGTAATAATCAACTACAAACAATTATTATTCATTAATTATTTAAGTATAATTAAATAATGTAAAAAAAAAATTAGTTTGAAACACACCAATTTCTAAATAATAAAAGCTAAAACAAAATTATGATTAAATTACTATGCAGTCAAGAAGTTTTTTGATTTAAGTATCCATACACTGATATGCCAAATTATAAATAATTTATGAACATACTCTATACATAATTATACAACCTAACATCTAAAAATGCAAAACAACCATTATCATAAAACGAAACATTAAAAGTGATCACACATTGATATCTATTTCGCTGGAAAACTATATTTTGAAGTTTGTTTTATTTTAAATATATATTATATGATAATTAAAAAAAAGATTACAAAGATAACATTTGGTATATAGATAAATAGATATAAATTAATAAACCAACTAACTACTAAGGTTTCATAATTATATGTTATTACATTTATAAAAACAAAATTAAAACAAACTGAAATTGGGAAAAACCTCATATATACAAATAAACATGCATTAACATTTGTATGTACATCAATAACTACTTCTATGTAATTTTGTGCTGATGAAAACTTCATTCATGTTAATAGGTAGCACGTCTCCAAAATGTATGTTAAATAAATAAATGTATAGACCTTTGTATATTGTATGTATTTTCAACGGTATTAAAATTAAATAGTCACATATCATATCATATCAATAGTTCACTATATATTTAAGACATTAAGGAGACACATATGGTTACATTTAACAAGTAATACCTACATTATTCAACACCAGTACGATTATGTAAATATTTAATAACTATGTAAAGGAAAATTTAATAAATAAAAATAAAAATGATACATATAATAATAACACTACACTACAAAAAATATAGATAAAATACACTCAATGGATGAGGAAAATCAAAAATTGTTTATCAATTTAGTTACAAAGAAACCTACAAGAGTAATGACAGTACCAATGTACAATTGAAGAGGGCAAATGAAATGGTAAAATAAACATTCATTGCTTGATTGATGGTTCATTAATATTACCTTTTAATCTCCAGTTTGTCTGCATCACGGTGTATTTTTTAAACACAATGCCATGAAGTAATCTATATTCCTGAATAAAACATGTTTCACTCTAAATTTGTTTAATGAATAAAATATTTGATACAGATAATTGCCAATTGGAGCCAAAGTTTTGAACAATGTATTATTTAAAATATAAAATCAAAAACGAAATAATAAAACACTATTATTGTTTTATTCTTCTATTATAAATGCCTAGTTAAACCATAATTCAATAATTATCAGACATAATTTAGTTAACAGGCTAATAAAGCCATCATTTACATTTAAAAAAATGTACACAAACCTTTTTAAAACATATAAAATTTAAATTCTTAATAAAAATTCAACTTCTAAAATACCATAATAAAATTGACATTTTTTAATTATGTTTCTTATTTTGATTTAGTATTTTTAATACGTAATTAAAAAAATTTCTAAATTTAATTAATATCTATTTGTATCCATAGAACGAATATATGCTAATAAGCATATAACTTTTAATAGTATTTAAATTAAGTTTTGCAGTGTTACTCAAATTCAATCTATCTTACATAACCAAAAATAAAGCAAAATATATTTGAAATATTTAGTTATAGTATAAACATACATGTATTTTAATAAATATAAAAGATTATTTAATTAAAAACCCAATAAATTTCAACAAGTATTTTAAAATTTTATGTTAATAAATTTAAAAACTATGGATGCAAGTTAAATGTTATTTTTTACATTTTGTTGTTATATTTTGTAAGTATTATTTGCAAATTTATGAAACTAGTGTAATTTACACGAAAAGCATTATAAAAGCTTATATGTACTATTTATACGCCTCTACAAGATAAGTTAAATTGTGATTATTAACATTATTTCTGGTGCAAAAATTATATTTAATTTTATTTTAATAAATAAATATATTATAATGAACCAACCTTCTGCCCCAGCTCTCATAACTGCAGGTTTTGCAACGGATTCAGTATTGACTTTTCCAAACTGACTACTCTCATGTTGTAAAATTGTAGCCCTAATACAATAATATAAAATAATTTAATACTCATCTATAAATAATAATTATATTGAATTCATTTGAATATTTAAATTTAATTTAATTGAAAACAAAATAATTAATAACTACTTGAGTATAACCTCAAAGCAATTATTTAGAAACTTACTTTAAAGGGGAAATACTATCTTCTACCATAGTTGAGCCTTCATCCCCTTCAATACCAAAGTGGTCTTTTGATTTTTTCTGTAAATTAATATAATTATATAACAATTTTCCAAATTCACTAAAATTGGTATATTCACTTTTTTCAATATAATATCAATATAGCCAGAAATCAACTGAAGTATTTGTTCAGCTTCAGTTGTTTGTACTGAATAATACTGATCTGAATAATCTCCAAAATCTAATGTAAATGTATTTGGCGATGCTCCCCATCTCCTTACGGTTGTAAGAGGCCAAGTTTTTAATATTTCTTTGGTTCTTTCATCTAAACGTAAAACTGAATCTTTTGTGACTCCCAAAAGACGAGGAACCAATTTATTTTTTCCCTTCATTTTTTCCTTAAAAATATAATAAAATTTTAGAGAAACAACTAGTATTGAAAAAAAATAATGTATAACACACTTTAACCAAGAAAAATGTTACTCCATAAGTTGGTAATGATCGAGCAGTTTTAGTATAAAGTACTTTAGCATCCAATTCAGATAAACCAAGATGATTTTTGTGTTCAGAAAATATTTTCTTTTCAATACTTTTATTTTTAGTGTAAGATTGAGGCAAAAATTCTTTAAGACTAAAAACAAAATGTATGTATTAATATAATTGAATCTTAATTAAATAAGGATTTAAACTTTACTCTAAAAATGGAGGACGATGTTTAGTTTCACAATAATTTCCAAATTGAATATGTGTTTGTATACCAGCTAATTGTAATGCAAGTTCTTCCGTTACTGGATGTGTTCCATCTAAAATCGCATCTCTTGCCTACAAAATAAAATAATTCAATAATTTTTTTCATTTTTAATAAAATATAATGTGTATAATGATTTGGACAAAATAATAAGAATTGCTATATCAATTACCTGAACATATAATAAGTTTAATTGTACAGGATCATGAGAATCTATATTTCCATCAGAAAAGAAAAATTTCCTTCGTAATAGTACACGTTCACCTTCATCGATACCTTGTTCTCTTAATGTTTTAGATGGATCAACCCAGTTAACTAATTAAAATAATAAAATTAGAATTTTTTAATTAATTTTTTTTTTTATAAGTTTCAGTATTTATGTTTAAATTTTCTTTTATATTTCAAATCAAAACATGTTTCATAAAAAACATTTGTATAAAAATTACCTTCATCATCAGTTTTCAACTTTTTTCTCAATTGTTCCATTTTGGCATCTTTTTCTCGTTCACGATCTTCTTTCCTTCTTTTTAAAGTTAATGTCCCAAAATTGGCTTTATTCTCCACTTCTTCTTCTAAAGTATCTCTAACAAGACTGTATTCATCATGGTTTGTGATTCCTAAAAGAATTGAAACTTGATAATTAAATTATATAATAAACATTTTCAGATGATTGACACAGTACCTATCCTATTGATTAAAATAATATTAACATATTTTATACATTTAGGTTCTTACCAATTTTTGTGCAAATAACAACCATTAAATTAGCTACTGTTTGACTGTCATCAACAAGAAGGGTTTTCAATGTTCCATCAAGCATGTGTACTTTTAATGTTCTCATTTTTTTTCGGTACTCCAATAAATCCTAAATTGTACACAATATTATTAAATATATCTTATATTTAATATGTTAATAAGTTATTTTAAATGAAGTATAATTTTTTTTTTGAGTACTATAAATAGTTTGCTTTAAAAAATAAATTGAATTTTATTCTATCAAGTAATTGTATTGTTTAATAACTTTGGTACAATGGTAGGATGATATAAATAATTATTTTAGAAAGATAAATATTGAATTTGTCTCTGTATAAATTAAATAGCCATTAGTGTAAATCAGTGATTCCCAACTTCTTCTGTTCTATGTCCCCTTTGAAGATTTTCAAAAGTCTCACGCTCCCCTTCATCTTGAAACAAATTATCACCTTTATTTTATACTTTACAAGTAATCTAAATAATAGTTATTTAGTAGCATCTTTAATGATAGGTATATGAAAACGATAATCAATCGTTATTCATTTTTCATTTTTCCCTACACTTTAAAATATAAATATAAAATATATCATAATAAAAAGTTTAATTTTGTGATGACCGCTATCGCATCCTTAGAAATATTGAAATACCCCACTCCTGGGGGTTTCACCCTCCAGGTTGGGAAACACTGGTATAAATAATAAAACTTTTTTGACTCTTAGGTACTACTCATATTAATACTACTCTAATACTACTCATATTGATTGGTAAATAGCAAAAGAGGCTAAGCGACAATTTTACTACTTTTCAGGAGAGCAAAAACAAAATTTTCATATTTCCTGAACTTTGGTATTGGCATTTTGGTATTTATTAAAGCATTGGTATAAGGTTATAATATATTTCCATTCTACTTTATGTTACCTTGATGGTCTAATATTAATTACATTGAAACATTGAGTACATTTTTTATTTTATTTTTTTTAAGAATTAAACTTCAACTTTGTTTTGTGATGAATGGGCCTGAAATGTACCTGAATTTGAAAAATTGCTTTATTAATATTATAAATTATTATTATAATTTTATTATATATAAATATAGTATTTATTCAAAAATTACAATAGTTATAATTTTTGCTAGAGGTTCTGCTAAAAGTTTTCTGCAAAAAATCTGGTTCGAACCAGTTATCAAATGGAACACATAACCATTCGTCACCTGCAAACATGTAAAATTATATAATTTCCTATTTAATAGATTTATGTATGTGTCCAAAAGTATGAGAGGATCAGAGTAAACTTCAGATTTGTGTCTGAATGAAGTTAAAAAAATATTTTAAATAAGAATTGATTTTTTTATCTCTTACGTACACTATGTCAAATTATTTTGAAAATGTTTTTGATTTATAATAGCAATCAGAAATGACGTATTATTATCTTTAAAAATGGTATTCAAAATTATGTAATTGTATGTGTGTACGCACGTTACACAGTACTATTATGATAATTATAATGATTTTTTTACAATTTTACTACAGTATAAGTGAATTCAATAAATGTATTGATTAATCTTCCATTTTAAGATCATAAAACAGCAAATCACAATAATATTCAATTTTTCAAAATATTTTATCCAACAGTTATTATTATTGTAAAGAATAATGTTGTAACAAAAGTAAAATTATAATTACAATATACAATTGTTTTAAAGTTGTGCAATGTTTGTTTAATTAACAAAATCATAATCTATTGACCATATAAATATAAATTACCATTTAAAATGGACTAAGTGAAACAACATAAAAGTAAAATATATAAAGAAATACTACAAAAACATTAATTAATACTTTATAACAATAAATTCAGTATAGAATTGAAACAACTATACAATGTAGATACATACAGTACATATTATAAAAACTTAACTTGTGTTATCAAATCAATTAATAATGATTATATACTCATAAGTCATAAATTATATTGAATTATTATGAAAGATGATAAGTGGCAATAGTATAGGAGTATAGGGACTAAATGCCATGAATTTGTCACTTAGCCCATAAAATTTTCAATAATATTGTTTATACCCTTAAAAAAGGTGCTCGTCCTAAAAAATCTAAGTGTTACATACTAAATCTCATTGATCAGAGGTACACTAGTGCTAGTACGATCAAAATACTTGACTGTCGATTATCTCATAGTATGCACCATGCCGTTTAGCCCCTAAATGTTGTGTAGCCCTTTTCGCCTATTACAAGTCGACATGCGCTTAAGTACATCTAATATATATCAATGACATTTAATATCAAAAGGAAGTCAGTTAAGTTGTGATTGTGTAAATCAAAAAGAAAGCCTAAAAAAAATCAAGATGTTGCATAGATTAAATTTTACAAAATAATATTCATTTATTTTAATTTTTAAGATAAATTTTTTTTTCATAAGATACAGTAAAAATTATTACATAAGTAGGTTACCTACATTTTCAAAATATCAATAAGCTGTTTTTTTTTTATAGTTAAAAAATTATGAAATTTTTAATTAAAAATTCCAATCACCTTTAGACTATAACATTGTTTAAAAAACAAATTTAATTTTTTTTAATAATTTTAACTAAAAAAAAAATATATAATAATAACAGTCCCACATGTACCTTAAAATAAGTCTAAATCTTAGGCTTAAACATTCTTCTAAAAAATTATACTGAAATATACTTAAAGTTTGTACACTTTTAAAGATGTGATTTATGGATACATATCAATCATTTTATTAAAGGTTATAAAAAGATAAGCCCAATTACATATTTATGGTAATAGATACAACAAATATTTAGAGTAGTAGATACTATAAATAGAATATGAAATGGATATAATTATATTAAATTGATATATTTTATTTTACATTAATTTTCTATATTAAATTAATTTTTTTTTTTTTTTGTGGTTGAGATATTACTGTACTTCTCTAAAATATGTGATTATCCAGAAAGTATACGTTTGTTGAAATGATTTTATTTTTAGTATACCATCAAGTAACTACTATTATGGCTGATTGTATGTGAAATGTAAAATAAATTTCCAACTTATCATTATCACTAAAAAATATGATGGTATGAATGGAATGTAAAACTAATGCAGTGATAAAATAGGTACAAAACTATTTAAATGTATTTTATAAAAAGATAATAAACAAAAAAAAAACAGTTAAAACATTTTTATACATTTACACGTACCTACACAAACAAAATATTAATTACCTACCACATATTACTTTTTGTTTACTATTTTATTATTAATTATTATGAAATATCAAATTGATAATTACTAAAAGGTGTAAAATGAAAATAATGAGGGTTCGATACACAGTTTAGTGAAGTTAAAATTATACCAATGAAACCTAGATACATTATTTCAATACCTCATTTATTCATGAAACATATTTATTTATATCTCTATGAGTCAAAAATTATAATTAAAATATTTTAAAAGAGAATATATTCTTAGTGAACTAAGGACATTTATTGTTATTAATTATTAATTAATAATAAAACAACAAACCTATGATTGATATAACTAATTTATATAACATAAATGTAAATATATTTAATCATGTTTAATTATAAATCATTGGATTTTTATAAATTATAAGCTATTTATGTGTTATGAACATTACTAGGTTGATAACAATAAAAATATTCATAACTTCTCAAAAATAAACAACATTTAATAAATTACATAATTTTGTTATTCAATTAAGTGTTTTTCTACAATTATCTATTAAAATTATTCAATTACATAAGCTATAAATTAAGACATTTTAAATTGTATTTTGCAGTTAAAATATTATGATAGAAACATTTGCAGATGTTTGAATAAAAATAATAAACCTAATAGCATACCAATATCAATAAATAATATCTAACTATATATCAATTTATACAAAATGGTTAATCTACACATATAATCATTGATTTACTTAAAAAATTAAGTTAAATATTATTTTAAGTAAAATTCATAAAAATTTATTAAAGTATTTTTATATAAATATTTTTACTTGTATTTAATATTTTAGTAAATAATTGATAATAATCGTAGAAATTCTTCATAAAAATATTATGTTTGATAATAATTGAACACATAATTTTAATTTGAAATATTTGATATCATTAATAATTATTAATTAGAATTAAAATTAAAATACAGATATATATGATCTACCTAAGTAAAAAAGGAAATTTAATATTACAATTTTAGTAATAAGGTACATTATGACAGTTTATTGAAGTATTGCATACAAAATAAAATTAATAAAATAATGAAATAACAACAAAATAAACATGACTCACCCCATTTCTCAAAATATAATATTCTAAGTTACGTCCAGGCTCTAGCCAAACTCCTTTTTTGGTGTCTTCATCAGCAAGAAATAATCCATAATCTTTAGCTAAAACAAACCAAAAATAAATATGATTATATAATTACACATTTTTATTTAATATAATGCATTAAAAAAAATTAATAAGATATGTTTCAATAATTGTAGGATTATGAATAATAATATTGTGATTGTGATGTAATATGAATATTAGGCAATTATTGCTAAAATTTGCAAATTTACTAATAGGTACTTAGATAGATTATTTTATATTTTTTAAGTATTAAAAATGTTATAAAAACTAAATATTATAAAGATTTAGGATTTTAATATTAATATTAATTAATATTAGTATTAGTATAATTAATATTAATTAATATTAGGATTTTAATGTTTTTTATACCAACTGCCTTTAGAAATATAAAAAGCTCCTTATTTTATTCTTTTTATTTCAATAAAACTTAGTTTTTATCATTTGTAACTAAAAAGTCATTTTTTTAACTTTGAATAGGTACCAAAAATATTCCTTGAATTATTATTTTACTAACCATTGATAACCATAATCATATTAAATTCAGTAAACAATTGATAGTTAAAAAATAATATAATATAATATATGTAGTAAATAAGAATAAACAGGTACAATTCTTTTTACAAGAAATAAATTTAGATCTGATAAATTATAAATTAAAAATGAACTCAACACGTTGAGCTGAAATTATTTTACGGTAGATATGTAGAGATTTTGAAATGTTCTAAGTGTAACAATGTATGTCCTAATCAAAAATAAAACCAATAGTTTGATTATTGAAAGTTTAATTATTAGTACACTGAAATACAATTCTAATCCCATTAGAAAACACTGACGATTTTCAACTGCCCATATTAATGTCATCAAGAGGGTAATAGTATCTACTTAGCAATAACATAAATAACAAGATATCTTATCATAAAAAAAAACATAAATATACACTTTAAATGAGCTGTTTGTTGCATAGCATAAAAATGCCATATTGTTATCAATCAGCTTCTAATATATTACCACAGACGTCTACAGCACAATAAAATAATATATCCTAATGGTGAACAGTAAATAGGTAGATAGGATAAATATAAAGTAGGTAGACTTACGTTGATCTAAATTGGCTTCCGATATCTTTTCTCTGATCAGCTGGCATGCATTGTACACGGATATGGTCGGATCGAATTGCATCGTCTTGGTGACATCTCGCTCGACAATGGATATCCTCAGCGACAGCGTCGCCATCTGAAAACCGTTGTTGGCGATTAGGTATCGCTACGCATTGACCAATGGGTGGTGAATCCACGGGTGGGTACCCGAGGGAAAAATTAGCCCGAGTACCTACTTGCGGGTAAGGTGGGGCCGGGACAAGAGCAAAAAAAACGGTAGGTAGCGAGAGGGAGCGATGGAGGCCGGACGTGTACGACTTACCGTGTATCCGCGGGGGAACGATGAGATCTACGACGACTGTGTGACAGCGATGCGC
This sequence comes from Chaitophorus viminalis, assembly GCA_025469195.1. Classification (NCBI taxonomy): domain Eukaryota; kingdom Metazoa; phylum Arthropoda; class Insecta; order Hemiptera; family Aphididae; genus Chaitophorus; species Chaitophorus viminalis. Next base: position 35,012 of record JAIPRK010000805.1, on the reverse strand, counting down.
GACGCGTTGGCACGGTACGCGTGTGTGCTCTAGCAAGCGTGTGCGTACGTACGTTAGGTGTGTGTGTGTGTGACGGTACTTGTACGGCGTCGTTCGTTTGACGTTGTAACGTCGATGACGAATCGATCAGGAATCCGTCGTGGCAATCGTCGCGGCGACACTAATAATAATAATAATAATAATAATAACAATATCGACGACCAGTGTCGAACGGCATGATAACGAACGGCGACGATTGGCGACGGACGTGCGGACGGACGTGAAAGACGATTACGGTTGCGACGACTGCGACGACCACTGCGAAGACTGCGACGACGACGACTGCGTCCCGGTACCCCTCCTTCCCACGCACGGACCGGATCTCGGCCGCGACCAAAACGACCGTGTGTGATTATACAGAAGAACGCGGCGGCGGCGGCAGCTGACGCGTATTATCACCGAAGACGGTGCTCCACCCCCCTTCACCCACTCATTGCCCGCGACCGATGGCCAAGTCGAGTTTTACAAGTATTCTACGATTTCTACGGTCCGTCGCGTCGTCGGCAACGAGTCAGTGTATTTTCATTTACTATTATTTATTATTATCGTGGCCGTGCGCGCGCTGAACGATATTGTACGTCATGTAAAAATGTTGCGGAAACGGATAAACATCTGTCGGGAACGACGACGATGACGACGGCTTTGCGCGCCCAAAAATAGAACACATGGCCCCGGGCGGCGGAGGCCGTTCGGAACATCCCGTCACTCCGACGCGCGTTTACGAACGAGTATAATAATAATAATAATAATGAATATTAAATTATTATTATTATAGTAATAACGTATAGTATGAATGCTGACCGTTCTTGTACGCACAATCGTATAATGACTGTAATGGATTGCAACGCGTGTAGTATACCTATTGGCTATTACACAGTTGTTTATTATCGTAAATCGATATTGCATCGAACTGCGACGGACTGTGTGTTTGCACGTATATTTCGCACGTTTAAAATAAAAAAATAAAACGTCTAAATCCGTGCCGGCCACTCACTCGCGAGATATGCCTACTCTATAATATATTATAAAGTATATATACACAAACAGTTACAGAACCACTTGCACCGCTGGCCTAATACTGAAATTACAAAAAAATAATTTTAGTCGTCGGCTACAAGATCGAATTTACTTATTAGTATTCATTAATACATGGAACTCATAATATATTGTTAATAGTATAATATTAATATTATTTTTACTAAAAGCATTTCAGAACATAATAATCTAAAGTCCGACAGACTTGTATTTACTTTTCAAATAGTAGGTACCTATTTAAAACCAATAATAAGGGCTAGTATAGTGGCCTAGTGTTTATAAGTTATGCTATGTACCAATATCCATTTTATGTACTGTGCACAACGTCTAGAAAGAGTAGATACACATACACCCATTTATAATAAAGAAATTTATCTCACATCAAAAAGGACCCTCAAATCCTTCAGTCGATATTAGCCTATAAACAGAGTTTTAACCGGTAATAGGTAGGTATAGAGGTGTTTGTGCAAAGTTCCGTGTTCACCGGATGATAGAAATCATGTTGATACATGTGATTTTATCATTATAATTGCAATGCTGCTCCAGTGTTTAAAAAAAAAAAAATTATAATGTTTCTGTTTTGTTTGAATTTATCGCTTTATTGTAATGACATTTTACTTTGTCGTACGATATTGTGTACGTTTGGCTTTAAAAAAAAATTCAGGCCCCAGGTCTTTCATATTTTTCTACGGATTTACGCTAGTCATTGGCTTATTATTGCAATAAATAAAATTGGTCATTGCCACTTGACCGTTTCAAATCTTTAATTAATTATTAATAACTCATCTATTTTAATAACAATACCGCGACGGCGCCAACAGGCGACATCTATCTATACAATATCCAAGACCCGCAATCTAGGTCCTACTACCGCTATAACAGATTATATATTACTATCTATCATGACTATCCGCTCGTGTTGGTGAAGTCTCTTTACACATCATGTACTTAGACCTAGTCATATAAATATAATATAATAATGTTGTATTTATTTGTCTCTCAAAGCAACAATAGTAAATTGTCTATACATAGCACATAATTTATTTATATTCATAATAATTAAAGGCCGAATTTAAGTATATGTGATTTGTAACCGTTGAATATTTTCATTCATTTATTCGAACGAAATGTATTATAAAAGCTTGAAGCCAGAAGTTTCTGCCAGTCTGCTACTCTAGCTTACTATACTCCATTTTTATTCATTCGTTAATTGAAAAGAATAAAAAATAAATAAATATATTTTATAATTGCCAGTATTATAGTCAAATTTATCTTAGTAATTAATTTTAATTATTTATAATATTATATATTGTATTACATTTCGACCGAATAAAGTTGTATCGTGTGTTTGTGGCTTAATACTTAATAGTATAGGTATCTATAATGCGACCTGATTTGGATCTTATGCACCGTGCGTTGAGTATAGTACACGGAATCCTCCGCAGTCCAGGCGGATATCCGTTATATGATAATGATAATGATAATGGTTATAAAAAACGCAAAATAAGCAGCTTATATACAGCACTATTTTCCGCAACCATCCGCGAAACTACTCATATTATTATAATGTGTTACTCACACGCAGCAGAGGCTCTGCTTGGCTGACGGTCATGCGATGGACTTAAATAATGCGCATTGTAACTCGTAGGAAGGTTAGCTGATAATGCGTAATATTAAACGCACCGTTATTACGCACGGCTCTAGAGCAAAACGTAGGCGCGGCCGATCGGGCAACTAACCGACATTTTTACGCGCGTTAAAAATATTTAAGGTAGGATGTTAATCAAAGGGCTTACAAACGGACGCAAAGGGACTCGCAATTCCCCAATACCTCTTACAGCACTTAAAATACTTCTAATTTCACATTCCTCTGAGAAGTTCACCGGAACCCTCAACTGTGGTCGAAATAATTTCGCACATTAATATGATTACTAATTATGTATGCAGTATGCATTAATAGTACAATAAATTGTTTATTTTATAATTATCAACAATATTTACGAGTCGTACCCTCGTCGGATGTCGACCGTAGCTAATAGTTCCGAGAAACAAGTGATTTACAAAAAATTAATTAATGTTATTATCAAATTCATATTAAATACTAATTATACAGTATAAAATATGGAAATATACATGGAACTCTCTAAATCTTATATGAATCATCGTATCCATTGACTTTTTTCGCCACAGAATGCAAAAAAGCAACAATTGGTCGACATTTGACCAGCAAACTTGCAAAATATTTTTTCACCTTTTACGTTATTCTTCAACGTTATCTCTAATACCAGTTACGAATTTATGAGTAGTATAGTCTCAGGCAAGAGTCTCCAACCTTTTTTTGTGGTAGGCCAAATTAGCTTGCTTAGAGATACATATTCCGCTTATCGCGCGTCTTAATCACAGCTGCACAGTGTAAATAATTTTCAAGTCAATACTTCAATGTAATATTTAAGAGTAATTCGCTTAGTCATATAATAATATTGACAATAACGCATTATGTTCCAAATTTCAACACATAAATGCATATTATCCGTATATAATATGAGCGTTGTGTTTACAATTATTATTAAGATATGATTGTGTGTTCCATGGAATGACTGAGTGAATAATTTTCTGCAAACATCGCCTAAAACGGTTCACCGTCATATATTAAAAAATTACGAATCGCCATAATATAATGTATAATATATAATAGTAATAATGTAATATCAATTACTACGAGACGGAAATGGCTTTCTGCTGACATTGTATGTCATGAAAACAGCTTTTAAACGCGATAGCAGCCATGAGGATAATCGTATAGCAACAGTGAAAGCCTTATTATCATCGGATTTTACATTGATGAATTAATATTTGTGATTATACAGACTTCGACAATACAGTTTACTTTATAATAATTATATTTAAATTTACTTAATAAAGCATTCATTATTAAAAATATTAATCAAGTGCTTAAAATATTTCCATCAGCTAATAATAGTTATAATAATTAATAATAGTTCATTCAATTATTTCGCTGTAGGCGAAATACCTGTATATATTACGTATACCTATTATTAGTGACTCATGTGCACAATAATATTATTTTGGTTAGGTCACAGCTATAATGCAATGTAATAATGATATTCACAATCTATAATGGACATTATTTGTAATATTTCAAAAATAGTAGCCAATTCCAAATTTCCAAATGGAATCTAACTTTTAAAGAACAGATCAATTAAATCTCGTTTTCTTGCAGTTCCCATCAACACTTAATAGTATCAACATTGTGTAGGCACTATAGGCATATATTATAGATAGTATTTAAAGATATTGATTTTTCGTATATATTTGTTAACTTATAAAGCAAATGACAATTTATTGACAATCCAAAGCCCAAAGATAAGTATTAAAATGTAAACACATTCGTAGTAAAGACGCTAATTACTAAGTTGACTAACACACAATTACACACTCATGTGGTATCTTTCATGGCCATGTCATAACTTTATTTTTTCACCTTATAGAATTATAATATATAAAAAATAAATTCATTTTTTCGAACAATTTACGGAATAAAACGATTCTTATCTCGTGGACTTGTCATAAGTTACTACATCATAAATAATAATAACCATATAATTATTATTCATCAAAGACCACAGTTATAAATATTAATATATTATACACTAATGTTTAATGGGCCCAGTGTTATTTACAATATGAAAAATAATTATAGATAAAATATATTATATTCCCATTGATTACATTCAACAGTTCTTTGTAAGGAGTTTTATTGGAGATTCTGGACATAACGATTTAAATTATTTTAATATTTGCCTAAAAGTATAAATGTTGGTTAAAGAAATGATTTAGTCTATATATTTTCTATGTAGGTAGAAACCAAACGTTTCTATTATTTTTATTTACATAAATCATTTTAGGTGCTTGTACTGTCTTAGGTATGACTTATAAAATATAGTACATATATCTGACGATTGACCCGACGACATCACTTTTGAAGATTAATTTTCCGAGTGCATTACTGCTAACATAAATATATTTATTATTTATGTATATTTTATAATTGAATGTATATTTATTTGTGGAAAATATTTTAAATGTTTATCCATCGTTTTTTATTAATGATGTACATAGATAAAAAAATATATAATTTCAAACCAAATAAATGTTTTAAATTACACTTTTAAGAAACCAGTATACATAATGACTAAAACCATGTTGTATTGTATAACGAAAGAATGTATTATGAATACTATATAGGACTGTGGGAATTATTATATAGGCAGAATCTTTCTTGTTATTTCTAATAGCATTGAAAAATAATGACTATAAAATAGTATTTATTATCAATACTAATTATTATAAGTTATAGACTATAGTAATCAACATTTTTTAAAATTCAATTAATTAAAACCTTAATAGATATTAAATATAGGTACCTAGTACCTACATAATATAAGTAGATACTTAAAAATTAGTACTATAGAATGCAATAAATGTTATTATATATATATATATATATAATGATGTTAGAACCTTAGAACTTATTCTTGTTTTAACCCGAGTTTAAGAGTAAAATAAAATAATTTGGGCTATCAAAATATTAAATTTTGAGCAACTTGGATACCCAATGGTTAAAATGAATGGAAGAAAAAAGTAAAAATGGACTCTAAGTATATAGTTGAATAATTAGCGTTTCAAAGCACATGAATCTAAAAGTAACCAGAATAAAATAAAGAGGTAGGTACGATATGGAGAAAAATGAAAAGTTGCTCTATGCCCTTGTGTCCCTCCTTAATTCAACCACTATCGATTATAATAGTTATTCATGAATTTCTTTAAGTTTATTAGTTAAATTCAATTACTGACAGGATCTAAAAGATTAACAATGACACAAAACATTTAATATCGTCAAAATCTCAAAATGATATGTTTATGGTCAGAAACACAAATGTTTAAAGTAATACTTCATAAACGGTTATTATTGTACACAAATATGATGAATAAACTTACTATTGTTTTATCTATATTACCTACGATTACGTTAAAATTATTTTCTTATGCATTTCTGTACGTATTTTTGTGTGTAGTAAATAATAATTAATGAAATGTATTTTCAGGTCGAATACGAAAAATATGCAAAATGAACTCCCGAACGAAATCATCATTACAGACATTAATATGGTAATCCATTTTACACTATCTCGAATTTAATAAAATTGTCACTATGAATACACGCACTTGCGAATTATTACATGACGTATATCTGCCGTAATCGTTAACAAAATAATCGACGAATATGACATGAAATACGTAAATATAATAAACTAAATACTATAATAGTTGTTCATGTGTACACCCACCTAATAATGTTCAATTATATGTTTCTTATTATACATTTTATTAAAATACTGTGTAAGAAAATTGAATCTTTTTTATAAAATTCCGCGCCTTATTGTAAAATAAACAAAATGTCCGCATAAGTATTATCGATAAGAAATGTATTTTTTGAACAAGTCGCATTTGAAACAAATATTACCAACTTATTTGTTGAAAGCGTATTAAAAAAAAAAAATCCATGTAAACCCTTCAACTTCCGAATCCGAGATGACTCAATAAAAATCAGTTAATCAATAAGAATAAGAATTATTCTATACTTTCTTATTCGTAAATCATAAATCTTATTTATCAACAGTGGTCGGATAAAGACGTGCTGGCATTAAATAATAAAAAATGTGTCTGTTGCACAAGTGTTTTACCCAATAGCTCATTATCATTTATACCTAACCACATATAGAGACGTAACTGTTTGTATACGTAGTATTCCGCCTTATTAGTTTCATCATTGGATCGTGACTATTTCCATTATATCACATATAGTCGCTAAACATCGTAAATTTATAACTGTGTGTCTGTGTATCACGACAATCATGTTCAATCTTACTTATATTATTATCAATGAAAAATGTTAGGCTCTCTGCATAGGTACACGTACGCTTTTTATAATATAATATAATTTACAGTATACCTAATTTATTATGCACCATCAAATACCCCGAAAAAGAGCCCCAAGCAAACTACATTAATTTTCAAGTCATTTATTATGGGCAATTGCAATATGAAAACGAGGAAAAACTTTTTGAAAAGTCTACAAAAATACTCGGCCCTGTTTTTTCTAGGTTATAGGTTGATATGTTAAATCGGCCCGACCAAAATAATATACTCAGATCTTCTCATATCTAATTAATAATTACTTAATAGTATTTTTAGAAGTATTTAATTATTGTAGTTGAAGTAATTCACCGCTGATAGGATCGTGGTCATTAGAATAATTTTTCCCCTATTATACATAATGTGATTTATTCCGGAAGTTTTTAATAACGCTTTATAATTACGATCCACTTTATAATTTATTTCACTTAAATAAAAATAAAGTAAGCAACAACTTTAAAATAGTTTAAATTATTTAAAACTAGCTGTAGATTGTCTAAGTTGTAACTAAACTGCAAGTGCCATCGTTATTCGTTACGGTTATAGGTTATACATACATAAGTACACACGACAACGGTAGGTACTAAAAAAGCGTTTCAAATATAAAAATTTCTTTACGAAAACGAAATGAATTATCTTAATCATGAATCAATATTAAATTAATAATTTAACAATGAATTAATCATGATAAATACTCATATATATAACTCAAATAACATTTCGTTTATTTCATACATATACCTGTACGTTATTTATTTTCCGATTAAATTGTGTCATGATTATAATTTATAATATTTTATCAATAAAAATTATTGAGCTGAGTTTACAATTGACTGAGATTACTATTTATTATTACTTGCAATTTCCGGGTCGAGTTTACATCAAAAAAGGTAATCATGGGCCCAGATTATACATTTTCCCTTTATTACTTGAGTGTATACTCACTCAACATAAAACAAATTCAAGATATAAGGATATGATATAAAAATAAATATTAGTTATGTATAATCGTATTCTCTGTAACGTGCCCCAGTTACCGTAATTGAATTTGTTTCCTTTTTTTGACTATTGAATTTCAATATATTATAGACACAAAAATAGAATTCAAGTAATAGTACATAAGTTTGTCTTACGTCATATGGAATTACTAAAATTATTCTTATAATGTACATAACTATTGTATTTTTAGCTTTCAGGTGTTAGTTATAAACACTTGTTGTTTTTGTAAATGACAACTTATTAAATTTAAGATTTCTGTGACTATCAAACTGCAACACCGAAAGCTTTTTTGAATTTATTTTTAGTAAATAATAATAATAATAATAAATCTTTAGCTTATTTATATGCATAAAAATAACAGTTTCAAATCATTTGCGCATTTTAAACTGGAAAATGGTAAAAGAAATATTGTGCTTACCTATTTTAGACTTTTGAAATAAACATGTAGTGTAAGGTTACTCCGGTGCTTTTGGCAAGTTCACAAAAAAACAAATTAATATTATAGTTACAGAAAAATTATTCCGGAAACGGAACTTATACATTTTCCTTGAAAAAATATTTATTTAAATTTAAATATTACTCATATGTTCCACGTAATTACATTTATTTTTTCAAATTATAATACAATAAAAGAATATGATGTTTTTCGAGCGTGGGAATAAGGTCATTGTTTTAGTGAGCCATACTGTTGGTCTATAGCAGATGTGTTTTTGATGAATATATATGAATAATATATCATTTCATTTAAAAAAAAATTAACGTCAATTTTTTGAAAAGTATATTATTCGATTCAGATTTATGACTTTCATTTCTTTTAACATTCATCATTAATAATAATTTTTATAAACAAGTTATCTTTATAGAAACATTAAAAACATTATCTTAAACTTATACTTAACAAATAACACGTCGTCGTATCAATCATTTTTTCATTACACAGTGTGCTCAACTTTGTATTATAGCCACTGATTATAAGTCTATCAACTCTTAATTGTTGATGTAGGACATTTCAATTAAAAATTAGAAATATTCATTGACTATAATACTTTAGTATATTATATACAATTAAATAGAGTAGGTATATAAGGATATAGACATCGTACACACGTATAATTTGTACAGAAAAATACCTTTGTTTAGTAGGTAAGAACCGATAGAAAAATGATTATTCGTGCTCAATTTGTTCTTTTTTCAAATTATTAGAAAACTAATAAATATAATATATTTTATAGTTTCAATTTAAAATACAATTATTTTTAATGGTTTAAGTGAGTAATAGAAATGTAAATACTTTTGTTTTCTAAGATTTATATATTATAGCCATAATGTGCAACATTTTATCGGTTTAAGTATTCAACTAATTATTAGTATTTTAACATTCAAGTACTTCAAGTGTTTTCTCATTTTATATATAAACCATAGTGTAGGCAGTACGTCCATTTATAATACGTTCATGATTTTAAAACTAAAGAAACAAGAACGTGAATGATTTCAAATTGAAATTGAAAAATACGCATGTAAAGTATACAAAATATTTTTGACAATATCTGTAATTATTGAAAAATGTACTTCTCTTCGTCGAACCAAATGTTATATACCTATGATTTAATATAGATTTATAATATGATACATTTTTTAGCACTGATCTACTAAAGGTTATGAGCAGATAACGAACAAAAATATAATATCTAAAAACCCGTGTATAAATTAGATGAGTATGGTAAAAAAATATTATCCAAAACTTTGATCCCTTTAGTCTGTTAATATGCCACTAGTAAAGTGGTAAGTTTGTAAGTACATACATGTAAAATATAGATGTACATTTTAAAATAGTTATAACAATAGATACCTACATATATTATTATAAACGAACAACATTTTGGAGTTAAAAAATTGTATAATTCAAATGTATTATTGTATAAATTTCGCTTATTGGTTCAGTGTACAAAATAAATCAAACATGGTGCGTGGTTCACTCATTATAATATACTCATATCATATATTAAATATTATATGTAATTGACGTGTTATTATATTATGCTGCTATATGTCTTGGCTGCCACGAGACACCTTCTTTGGTAAACAACAATCTGTCTCCGATTTTCTGGCCAATCGCTTCATAAAATTCAATAACGTTTGGCACGAGCTTGTAAGCAACGCTGAAATAAAAATATATAAATATAGTTAAGTACAAACTGTTATCGTTATTTACTCATAGGTATATGATTTAAAATTATTTTATGTCTCCTTAAAGGCTTAAAATTACACATTTTATTTTTAAAGACATTTTTTCAAGTATTTAATATAACATTTCAAATTTTTCATAATTTATTAATAATGTGTGTTGTTTCTCTGTTCAATTTGAAATGATTTGATGAATTCAATAATCGAACAAAAACTTCCTACATCGCAGCTGCAGTATTATTAAGTGATTAAATATTTTATAATTGGTATCAATATAATAAAAACGTTTTATCGACATTTTTATATCCACGATCTATTCAATAAATAATAATTTTTGCGCAAAACATGTATACGATATTCTCAACAAACACGAGTGTATACTGGTACGAATAAAAATAAAACCAAACCATATAGGCTGTCAACACTCGAGTCGGAGTTATTGCTTAGTAATAATGGCCGATGTTTTACGATACGAAATTCCAGAACCGTAGTTAAATGACAAAACAATCGATTTCTATAAGCGTCTATTTTATTTAAAAGAGGAGGAAATTGTTTAGACGTATTCGACAATTTACGAGCGACTAGCCCTTTCGTTTTAACGTTGTGTTTCGGCGCGATTTTATTAAATGCAATAAGATGTATTGGTACATTTTTATTAAATCAATAGGTTTCCCATTAAGTTCTCTCCAAAAATCATTTTAAAATCCTTGACTTTATTTCATCAATAATAATAGTTTTATTTAATAAATAAACGTAAGTAAACACAATGTCAATACATCAACCGTGACGCATTGTGTTTTGCATACCTACTATTTCTAAACGTAAATAATCATAACGCTTAATATAAGCAACTACTGTAAACTATATAAAAATAATAAACAACAATAACAACGATTGACATTCTCTGATAGCATGTAATTTATGAATTCTCTGACGTGTTAAATGTTTTACTGATGACAATTAGTTTTCTTGAATCTAAACTGTTGTTAATTCGGTAATAGTTTTAAATTCTAATAATTTCACGGAGTACACCGTGACTTGTATGATTTCAACCACGCGTAAATATCATTTCACATATTTTGTAATAATATTTGATCTTTCTTTAGTTCTATATATACACTTACGAGTAAGTGACAAATTATAGTCCATTTTTAGGTGCATACCTCAAGTACTCAAAGATACCTACTCAATATTAAAGTATTTAACAGTCTGAGCTTCTGAGCTTGACCTTTGTTGTGTAACTGTGCCAAAAACACATCCGTAAAAGTTCACCTTACTTAGGATTAAAATTTACTTGGTATTATTTGACTATGATAAATGAATATATTTAAAGAAAAAAAAACTTATACAGTACATTAGAATATGTTATGGAAAATTATTTTATCGTCATTTTAAACATTTTATATTCAAACGATAATGTACGCATTTCTTTCGAAATTCGAAACGCTTCGATTTTTCCAATATAACGTAGATGGTATAAGTATAATATATATTTAAAATTTTTGAAAAACTAAAAATTATTAAAAGTTCTTTTGTAGTTTAATGTAAACTTTCGCAAAACACGAGTATTGTACCATTGCGTGCACTTTTAGTACGAAAGTGCATTTATATAACGGGAGAAAAATCAGATATATTTTAATTAATTTCTTAACTTTATGATTAATTAAACTGGTTTCTTGTCTAGACAACGACGAATAAAAGTGTACTACTCGCTTAATATTTATATTGTATTATATAACATATATATATATATATATATATATATATATACTTGTACGCGCGGATTGTATACGCTGTTTGGTATGCTTATTGTTTACACTTTTTTTAAATATAGAACTTATTTTATTTTGTTTTTTTTTTAATCTAAAAAAAACTCACACGTGGTCAGGTTTAGGCAGCTGGACGTTGTTTTTTATCACTTTGTCGAACAGTTGATCGTGATCGCGTTTCAGTTGCTCCCATTCGATCTCCTTTCCCTGTTCACAGATTTGCGCGCGGATTTTGCAAAACAGCGGCTCGATTTCGTACAGCTCTTTCATGTTTTCCGTGTTCAGCTTGTTCACGGTGCCTTCGATGCGCACTTGCCTGGTCTGGGGCGAATTGTCATCTGTTCTGTTTAGCCACAAGAACACCATCGAAGCCTGAGGGTTTCCCGCCTACATACGCGCAATAAATGTCATGAATAATCAAATGCACACGCGCAAACACAATTAAGGGAAACATTGGAAAAAAATCAATCGGTAGACAAAATATACAATAGGTCTAAATCTAAGCGGAATGCGATACTGCGTACTGAGATACGTTGGTAATGTTTTAGTTTGGATTTAAACCCAAACTAAAAAAATATCCTGTGGGAACCCAGAACAATAATTTTACGATGCAATTAGATGTTTAAACGTTATAAGTTGTAAGTAAGTACATTATGATAACTTATATTATTATATTTATACGTGATTAGTAAACACAAAATCTACATTCTATACATTGATGTTATAAAAGTGCATAACGGATGCAACCATTTATATATATATATTTTTTTTTGCAAGTGATACATTGATACGTTCAGTGTTTTTTTTCTCGAATTTACGCTCTTGGAACTTGTCATGGTTTAAGTTACAGGTTTACGCATTGCCTTAAACCGTTTAATATGAAATATAATATTGTTTTTCATCTGCTATCAATTTCAACCGCTAATTTTTCTCAATGCTCAACAGTCTGTAGTACTTACATGATGTATTTTTTTAAAGTTATATTTAATATTAAAATAATAAGTTGAAACTCAATATTATAACCACAAAATATAATACCTTCTATATTATATAATAAATAATCATGCGAGTGGTAGTTTTAATTATAATAATTACATTGATTGTTCACAAAACAGTTAAACGTTACTCCAACCTCTTTATTTTTTACACTCCAAATAATTACTATCAGTTTTTAATGCATTTAAAATCGATGGAGATTGTGTGTAATGTCTCTCAATTTCATTTTTGGTATTTCATTGCTTATATAGGTAGGTTACATTAGGTTAAACTACGGTCAAATAAAATATAAGGTCCAGTTTTATACTACCAAATCGTTCGATTTTCTACTTCTTCCGTCTGTCATCATCACAAACCCATCTTCGTCCAAACGCCGTAGTATTAAGCTACGACAAGACACCTTTCCGGTTCTGCATACATGAATAAAATTAATTATTTATTCACACAGAGCATGCACAATAATTGTATGACATATTATTTGTTAATATTTTCCGATTCCCTAACAGCTAGAATAGTTTAGGTGTACATAATATTCAAAAATACTGTCTTATTACTTCGAAACGGTTGCCAAGCTGAACGCTTTAGCAGAAGTCATGGATTCGTTAGCTATCATGTGTTCGTTGTACCATTTACTAAATATGTCCATCGGGTTTTTCGAAGATGTATTTATTTTGTGTAGACCACTATCTTCGTACGATGTTTCATCCTGTAAAAATAAAATATTGTAATTACTTATACCCACGATATGTTATTTATTTATCCATTTCCTACTTTTCTTTTATACGAATACTAGACTTCATCTAGCTGGGGCTAGTTGGGTCTAGTTGAGGTTTTTTTTTTTTTGGGTAAGTCTTTGCAATATATTTTTTTAAACGGTGCAGTGGGTGGGATTTATAAGTTGTTTATTGGATAATATTTGAGATATTAGTGGATTATTATGAGTTCCCGGCTCATAATTTAGAGTAAAATATTTTATACACATGATATAAAAAAAATTAATGCACTATTCAAATAGTACCTATCTCTAATAAAAATATTACTAATTTGTAGTTGTGTGTTTATAACTACTTCCAATTATGAATTAAGTTTGACAATATTAATAACTATACATGAATTTAATGAGCAAATAGGTATCAATTTGTTGATCAATTTATTAACTATATATATTATATATTTAACTGTTCAAATACCCATAATAATATTGTTCGTCACTAATATAAATATCAAAATACAACTAAACAACTAAACATTTAACATTTCTAGAAATGCAACGCGTGTATACTTTTTATTTAATACAATAACACGTCCGTAGACTGAAATATAAATGCGCTATCTTTAGTGAGTAATCTTTTATTGTCACTGCCTGCATATCCATTGAAATACGATATGATGTATGATGTACACGCAATTGTCAAAGGAAACCGATTATTATTGATGAATGTAAAAATAGTACTAATTACAGACAAGATCCATATTTAGTAAAATATATTCATTAGAAGTCGTGACAGTAAGTTTTTACAACTAATAGCTCTATGATTTATTCATTTCATAAATCATTTATATAGAATACTGAACAAGTCATCACATCGTGATTCGAAATCCAAAACGAATTATTAGTACCGTTTGTAAAATATCTATGTAGGTATTGTTTTATTATAATTCATATTATATTTTTACTTCTAACATTTAACACAGACATAACGCTAAGATTTTTTTTTCATACGACTTCAATATTATTAATTAGTAGGTATCAATTAGTATATTATATGTAACTATAACTATGTAAGTGTACTAATAATAATATTTATTTCCTCCTTTTTTATTACCTATAAATGAAAATGCATTTAACACGCTTTGTATAGGTACTTAAATCGTTGGCTGCAGGTAATTAAATAAAAAACGATCAATTATTTCCTAGTGATGTATGTTACTGATCAGTATAATAACTATTATCCGTAATATATATATATATATATGATAAAAATTAAAAGCTACACCATTTAAAAAAAAAATACTGTAAACGTCTTTTAAATCAAATGTTAAGAAACAACAAACAATCTCGAGAAATTAAATACGTCTAAAAATTCAAAACAATGACAAATGAAAATTACCAGTATCTTATGAAACACATTTCCATCAAGCTTTATACAAAAATGATCATTTTAATGAATTTTAATTTTTTGATATTAATTTAATGGATAATATACATTAAATTGAAATTTGAATAAAAAATTAAAGTATGTGATTATTTTGCTGGTGCAATAATGTCCAGAGTGAAGTTTATATTTTTTTTTTAACATTGACACGCATATTTTCCTCAGTCGATAAAGATGAATTTAAAAAAAATACTAATCGAAATAATCACAACAGTGATATATAATATACATAATACACTTTACTATACATGGTCTCGTATATACGCTTCAATTTGCAAAAAATGAATCGGTCAAGTTTTACATTCATGTTATTAAAGTTCCGATTGACCTAATTTTTGTGGCGGTTTATGTACAACGTCTATTCACTCATGGAACTCAGGCATATCGTATAATTATTCGTGTTAAAAATATTTACCGATCGTTTTACGCCAACGTCAAGCAGTCTAATTTCAGCCAGCTGAATAGTTCCGTGTGTACAAGGCTCGCAAAAAAACTTTAAAATTATGTTTTTCAAACTCAAGCACTTCAATTCTTCCGCGGACAACATGGAACATTTTCGGTGCACGCGCTGTGAACAGCCGTCACATTTCACCGGACAATCGGCGTAAGTAAATCGACGTTTGCAAACGACACAAGAAGAAACTACCGGCATTTTTATTTTTAATGATCAACACAAGAGCTACGCGGCCAAATGCCAATAATGATTACGAATAAATCGTATACCCAACAACAACAATAAACATCGAAAAAGCATACAACTTACCAATTTGGAAGCTACCTAGACACTATATTATATTATGTAGGTTCATTTGCTGCGTAAAGAAATATAAGAGTTTTTTCATGTAGTAAGGGGTGAAAATGTACACCCTTATATCAAATGTCACATATTACGTAACTTTATGATATTTCAAGCATTTATACTACATATATAGATGCATTGAATATGTGTGCTGTATACACTATGCCGAAGTTTCAATCTTGGAACAATATATATATACATTTTGTCGGAGTGTTAGCTAAGGTTCATGTATAGTATGCCTAAAAAAGTAAACGTGAAATATAATATCAAAAACAATTAATAAATAGAAATAGTTCAAGGTTTTTATATTTCGTCGCGCAAAAGTCGTATATCATCCATGTATTCATAAAGTACCTACGTGTATACTTTACTATACCAACATATTTTGATAGTGTCTAAAGTGTACTGTACACAAACGTACGTCATCGCGTACAAAAAAATGAATCTCGCAGAAAACCGAAGGTCGGAGCGCAACATATCGGAACATATTGAATATCACATCTTATATAATTGTAATAAAAATGTAACACACGAAGAAAAATCATATTAGCTTGTGTTGAAATCACCATCTTAAATAAATTACTGAAAAAACCGCACTTACAATATGAAATGGAACCGGACACCCGTAACTATCTATGAGAGCAGTACGTTATTCTGTTATTAATATTTCTAAGAAAATAAATAAATAAAATAAAAATTGAATTCCACGTGAAATTCAAAACTTTTTTTGTTGGACCCTCAGTAAAATAATATCAATATAACAATATTAAGCAATAGAACACACCACATGTGTATAACGTTAATTTTCTATAACAAACAAACAAAATGTGAATACTACATTCACTTCAAATTTAATTTTTAAACATGTACAGAAAGAAGATCAATGGTAGTATAAACCATTCATATAAAATGTAGATTTTTGAAGATAAAGCTTAACTGCGTAAGCCAATAACTAAAGGAATAAAACGTGACAAATAATGAAAAATTATAATCATCTACGTAAATTTAGATAATTCATTTCTAAAAAATTGAGTATCAACCGTAATTCGTAGAGAAAAAAGCCAAATACCTATACATTCGATGGAATGGAACATTTGACTGAATATTACATCTTTTAAGTATTATATTTAATCTAATCCAATCATTATCGAATCATTTTATTATGAACTACTGAAAGCTTATTTACCTTCAAAAAATTGAATGCAAAAAATCAATCCGTTCGAAAACTAATAAATTAAAATGTAATTCGTCATTTTTTTCGTAATTTTTATTACCACAATCTAATCAACTTGTATTTTTTTTTTTTAACCTAGTTAAAAATGAAAATATTGTTTAAAACACTAGAGTTAAAATGTCAAGTCTTAAAGTAAAGACACCAAATTATTTATTTTATCAAAGCAAATAAATATTGTATAAATTATTACCATTATGAGTTTAATACCATAATTCTACTTTAGTTAAAACTTGTATTTCACAGAAAAAACCTACCAACTACAAGTACAAGTAATATTAACTTTTTACTTTGTTTTACGATTTACACTAGATCAGATTCTTTGTAATTCTTATATATTTTTACCGGAGTTCCACAAAACATAGTACTAGCCTATCGATTGTTTAAATCAATTAAATAATTAGTTACATTTAAAGGCCATAATTACTATACAATTTTAAAACAAATTGTCCACAACCATATCATAATAAGTATGTTGTATTATATTATATTAATATTTCATTGAATTGAAATCTTACTTTGGCCTGCCGTAATGTAGATAAATTGCGAGTGTTAAGCGTCGCATACGACGTGATCAAACGGCATACGAAAGAAGGTGATGATTTTACCTTTAACTAAAACATCAAAAACAATTTAAAAAATGTATAAATAAAAAATAAAATGCAAATCATTTGAGAATATATCACATAAGTGACAAACCAACGAGACACATAATAATATATTATCCTCAACACGAACTACCACGTCACATGCAAAGCTTACCATGGTGGAAAGTTTTTT
The DNA here is from genome assembly GCA_025469195.1 of Chaitophorus viminalis. Lineage (NCBI taxonomy): Eukaryota > Metazoa > Arthropoda > Insecta > Hemiptera > Aphididae > Chaitophorus > Chaitophorus viminalis. The sequence continues at coordinate 17,027 of JAIPRK010000805.1, read as the reverse complement.
TTCCCTGCAGACCCAAAATGGTTTTAGAAAAGGCAAATGAGTTCGGAAGCGACGTGATCGTTGGACGGTTAATATTATAATGATACGCTTTTATCGTGACGACAACTACAAATGTTCGAATGTTTGTACATGCATTTTATAACTATCATGAGCACCTAGTAAAATATCTAATCAATATACTTAAGTTTCTAATTGAATTAGAAAATATAGTCCGAATGATAATATAGGTCCAAGCGACACGGTATATTGTATTCCTATACAGTACACGGACCAATGTTGTTATTGTTTGGCTTCTCCAGTAAAAAAAATTATATATTATTATGTAATTTTTCCATGACACATTAGTAGGCTGGTGTTTTTTTTCATTTAAAGCTGCGATAATCGCAAATGTCGAAATCGGTATGTCATGCATTAAGATTTAAGATCAACCGTAAACATGATACCTGTATCCGTGTACGGTTTTCCCGACTTGAAAAATATAATAAAACAACACGATACACAGTAAAAATAAAGCACACAGACATTATTTATTTTCAATATAATAATATACCCTTTTAGATATTCCACCATTTATAGAATTATACTATAACATACTCGCTAAACTATGGTATTAATATTTTATTTATGTACGACGTACACACGGATAATTTATTAGCGGACGTTCATTTGCTTCGTAGATTGCTGAAAAAACGTATGTGGTACATTATTGTAATATTTGATTCGTTATCAAGTAAAATTATGACTATTGATGTTATTACTGAACAGTAATGATATTATCGTAATTCGCATTAACGTTAGTATTGAAAATTTTAAATTTTAAAATAAAAAAAAGCTCTCATTGAATATGTTTTGAAGACAATATTAGGTCCAAGAAAGAGTCCGTGAAAAATAATTTAAATATTTTTACAATTTTATTATTTCTACACAATTTGATATGTAAAAACGAAATTATTAATATCATGTTTAAAATAGCTCAAGCCTTTTTTTTTCATATAATACAATTCCGTATCACGCAGTCTCCTTAGATCCGTTGTAAGTTTTTACGCATTTATTTTACTGACAAAACTGTATTATATGATTAACCAACCTTGTATTTATATTTTTCCCACACTTATACACGTATGCAACTTCCAAGTAAAAATTAACAATAATTATAGGGAGAAAATATTAATAATTATTAATTAAAAATAATTCATAAATACCGAATAATTTGAAATTCAAAAATATAAAATAAACAATAAGGTAAGCGAATCATAATGAATTTTTTACCTAATTTCGGATTAATGAAAGAAAAACAAATACAAACAAAATGTTAATATTTAATTCCTTGGTATATTGTTCTTACAATATTGTTGTACTAACTTATTTGTGCAGTAAACGTGTATAAGTAATAACAAATAACATTCAATCATTTTGTATTTGTTTAAATTGTTTCTAAATAGCCATTATATCGATGTGAGAATTCAGGGATATCACGAAAAAATTGTGGAAAGACTGAAAGAGCCATTAAAAAAATTATTAAATATGTTTATAATATAAATATAGGAGATAATTGTACAAAATTATTTATTGTAGTTAAATCGTCGTATGTTTTACTTTTTAATTACTTCATTAATGAATAACACTATAGCCTTTTCTCGTAAGTGTTCTCTTAAATTGTTTATTCGACAAAAATACTTCCATCAAATGTTTTATATTCTCTGTCTTTTTAAACTTATATACGTTTTTAAATATTTTTAATCAAAAAAAAGTCACCATGACAAAAGACATCAATGAGGTCATACATAATATAATTAGTAATTATACTAATTATACTATGTAATTATTAATTACATAGTATTTTATTACTAAATTTGTATTACAGTTATTACAGTTAAAGTATGAATAAATTGTTTAATATTTATTATGCCTTCCAAGCAGTAACTTCTCAAGTGAACATTAAAAACCTTTAATACCTCATATAGAAGCAACTAAATAATATAATACCATCTACGTTCGACTTTCGACTACCACATAAACAAGTATTTCAACTACGCAAATAATATTATGATATAATTGAACAAATATACGACGAAACTAGTATGACTACATGTATATATATATATATATATATATATATATATACCAGCGATATATAATGTGCCATAATCCTGTTTGATAGTGCGAATTATACGACGGCAATTTTTATCGATTGAAATAAAAAATTTTTGTTGGTATATTACAATATATATATATATCTCATATTCATTTCCTCTAAGAATATTATTTTTATCTTTAATTACATCAATTCCACACAACGTTGCATAAAAACAATTCCGTTGTCACATAGCTAATTTTTTTTATTTGAAAATATAAATAGATTTTAAAATGAACTTTTCCCAGCTGTTGACCAAACAATTAACTATTTAATACATTTATATTATTAAATGTTTACGTATGCTAGCATATAAAACAAACTATGTCGAGCTAACCTTGCAACTTAGCTTTAAAATGTAATATCAATAGTTAGGAATTAAGAAGATAGTTGAATGACTTATGCTGGTTTTATAACTTACTAAACTTCAAAATTTACTATCGGCATATACTTGTTTTAATTAATATAAATGTACCAAACTTAAATCCACATCTACATTCTACATTTCAACTTACAAACGTAGTTATTGTTTATTCGCGCTGGTAACCCTAGATAATATACTTTAGAATTTTCATTTTTTTTCCATTTTCTCTAAGAGTTATAACATTGTACGAAAAACAATTGTAATTTATAGTTATAACACTTTAACTATTATCTTAAATATTTATTTTTGTTGCTCTTTGTAATTCATTTATTATGTATATTGAAATTACTTTATTCATGTACTTACAAAGTTTTTCTGTACTCTATGCCCATTGGGCGTTTACTAATAAATAATAATAATAACAATAATAATAAATAAATACAGTTCATTTTTTCTTATTTTTTTTTTTCGTCAGAATAATTTTTTTTTTATTATTTTACATTTTTAAAAAGCTAAATAAATTCATTAACTATACTCTAATTATATGGGAATCGAAAATTTGATCTAAAATATGGTCTATCTCTATTCACTATAGTGGTATGCGTCGCATTTTTCTTAATTGAGTATCCGTGGCACGTGGCACGTTATGTAATCGAATAGCCGAATTAGCCAAGGGTGTTTCGAAGTGTGTTGTAGCCTATATTCATACGGGTGTGTATAACGGCGTAAAATCAATGACCGAACACTCCAGGTCCATTAAATGCAACGATTGCGACTATAATATTTCACGTATACAATAGGTAAATACCTATAAGTGGAAAAGAAATTCCGACACAAGTTGTTTGTGCAGGTGGAATTATTTAGATTAAATATGAAAAGCGCATTTAGTGTTGATTATCTACCGATCGATAATCTCGAAATAGAAGATAATTAAAAAAATGAAATCACATGCCACTCGTAATGGATAAATGAGGTTACATTGATTGACAACAATTTATTATATAGATACCAAATGTTTGAGTTGAACTTGGTACCACGCTTCCACGTTTATAAATTATTTTTTAATTGTATATTTTATGATGATTTTATAATAATATATATTTTTTTCTAAGGGATTTAATTTAATTAAAATATGAAACACAATTTTAAATAATAGCTAAAATACTCAAAAATCAACAATACAAGTTGTTATTCTTTTTAAACTCTTAATCTGGACATTTTGAACTAATCGACATCAAATTAAAACAATATTTTATTACATTGACGGTCATCTTCAATTAGATACAAGTAAATTGGAAATATAAATATTTTTATTAACGTGACCTTGGCAACTAGTTAATTGGTTCATAACAAAAAATATTAATTGTATTTGAACAAACTAAAATTGACGCTGATAACTAGATAATTGTTCAAATAAGATGATAACTTGAAATGGAGAAAAAATATAACTGAAAGTATAGACTTCGTTTAAAATCGAACATTAATGCATCAATAAACGATTAAAACTTAACAAAAATTAATATTCGTATCCAACGTGGTTGAACAATTAATGGTATTCCTACTTAAATTCTGCCATTAAGAACATTTAATTCACAAAATATTTTGCGTAGAGGTTTTCAACTTATTAAGTCTAGTCAAAAAAGTAAGTGGAATAACATGGCTACGACGAGGAACACAATTTTGAAAGCAAAAGTGGCGCATAAAATATCCTTGACATTTTAAGCACAATTTGACCACTTAAATCAAGGCAATCAATTATTCACATTCTACTCACCTATATTTCTACTGAAAAGTAGTATTTCAAAAGTTTTTTTTTAATCCATCCTGATCTTATTTGTTCCAACGGAAAAATAAATCATAATCGAATTTTAACTGTTAAGTTAAATTACGAGTACCTAATACATAAAGGATGTAAGTAATTATAATAAATATTTTTACAGTAACATTTTTGATTTTCGATACTTTTAAACAATTATTTAAATACAACTATACTCTATTAGTGTAAAAAGTAACATAAGTAAATGGTTTATAGTACATAATCGAATGTTTTTAAAATTAGCTGCAGTCAAACGTCGATTTCAACGCTGTGTTGTCGGTTTCATGCAAACATTCCTACATGGTACATCACATCTATATTAATACTAGTGACCCCATATGTCTCGTTTAAAACGAGATCATCTCTTTTTTGATAATCATGTCCCGTTATCCCGACAAAATATAAACGGGACGCTTTTCATCCAGTTTTTAGAAAACAGTCTCATTTTAGTCCCATTATTTCCATAGTATTAGATTTTATTTGTAAAAGAGAAAAAAATTAAGTTGTGTAAAAAAGAATTATTAAGTTCATGAATATAATGAAAAAAGCTGATTAAAAATTTACCAGTATTGCTGTGTAACAATTTACAATGTATCTATTGTTAAATAGCTTAGTATAATGTTTAAAATATTGTTAAAAACTTAAAAAGTAAATTATTTTATGGCTAGTAAAAATTTTAATAATTACCGTATTGTATTAATTAGACACAACTTTTATAATTATGTTTTGAAATGCATTTTTTTTTCCAAGGGAAAAAGTTATAACTTTCCTGGCTTTTTTATTTTTCAAAATAGTCACCCTAATTTTACTTTATTCAGAATAAGAAACGTAGTCAGAGGCTGGCTAATATAACTAGTACATAAGTTTAATATAATATTATCAGTGATTTAATAAAGAAAAAAGAAGCTTAGTAAATTATATTAAATATTTTATTTCCAACTCAACGAGTTATAATAAAATAAAAATATTCTCTTAGTCTCTCTCCTGTAGCTGGAAAAAGTAAAAACAAATTAAAATAAATGTACGTATAATAAAGAAAACGCAGATAGCAAAGTATTGCACTCATGTTAGAGTAATACCACAAATCAATAACCTTTTAAAATGTCATATTAATGTGTTTATTCACTCCGAAATGCCTTCAATAGTTGAATCTTCCCTCATGCCACTCAAGCCACTACACAAAATTTTAAATAATATATTCATTATGCTTAGAGTATTTTTTTTTTTTATGTACGAATTGTATAAATTCTTGTATAAAAATAAAAATATTAATGTGTAGTTAAATGAATAAAGCGTCAAAGGCACATTTTATATGTATATATTCCATTATTGCAAAATAACATAATACGTATCCGTAATAATAAAAAAAAGCAAACGTTTTGAGGTTTAAAAAAATATCAACTCTTTGAAACATGGCTATTATTAAAATAATATCACTAGGAAATAATCACGTTTCAGCGTGCAAAATATACATACAGCCAGCATCGGGGATCGAAGCCTACACTGCCGCGAATAAAAAAAGGGTTGGTTGGTTAAATGGAGTAATCGATGACGTCACACCGGTGCGAACCGTTAGGTAAGCGCGAGAGAAAGCTGTACGAAAAACCGTTATCAGAGGACCCTTTTCCGTATCGGGAAATCGAAACATATGATCATGTGTCGGGCGTGGTCACCCTGCGTCGGTCATTTTCGTCGGCCAAACGGGGTATTGATCGAAATCAACAGAGCAGACGGCACCGTCGGTTTGCGCAGCACATCGGACCGCTCGTGTAGTCGTGACCTCAGCCGAAGTAGTCGAGTCAACCCGTTTGCTGTTACTACCGCGTTGGAACCCGTGCCGTACCGAGACCGTAAGTACCGCACACGATTCGAACGTAAGCGCGTTCGTCGATCTATAGTTTGCGGTGCGCGTTTGACGGGCGAAAAATGGCTGCGTCGCCGTTGTACGACGACGAACCCTTTACCACGATCCTGACCAGGTCATACGTTGAACCGCAAACGTTAGCAAACTTCCCGTTCACGCATTTGTCGCCGAAAGATTGGTTCATGTACACGTCGCCGAATGACAAAAGGACCTTGAAACGCAACGCCGACGTCAAAATGTTCGTGGACACAGCAGGCCGCATCGTTAAGAAAGTGAAGCGGGGAGGGCTCAACGCCAAGTCCGACATATTCGTGATGGTGCAGTTGGCCATCGAGTACGGGGACGACCTGCTATTGCCGCCGGCCGACATGTTCGATGAACAGCTCAATAATTTCACACGTCTCAAAAGAACATACGGACTGGTGAGCCACTCGCCCCGGCTACCGGACACCGTGAATTTGTCCACCGTCGCGGAACTGTTCCCGGTGGCGACGTGCATGTTCGTGCGTTACTTCGCTCGAACCATGAAAGTGCCACACTCGCGCATGATCGAACTGTCGCCCAACTATCCAAGAGTAATGATGACGTCCGCGTTCGCGTACCTTGTACCCATGCAAAAGGAACCGTTCTGCATTACGCTGTTGAAAGCGCACATGTTGCACCAGTTCGAGATGGAGTTGGCTATAGCCACCCCTTGTCTAACGGCGGAGCGCGATAGTTTGCCCATCGCTACGGCCAAAAAAATCATTGAAAAGGTAATTCAGTGTACCAGAGTAGCCGGAAAACGGTCACGCGTTACAATAGTAGAAAAGTTTAAGTTTATCATCGCCTACGAGTTAGTGGGCATGTTTCAAGGACAGATCGTCCCGAGAAATAACGTAATCGAAGCGGCCAAAGTGTGGAATCTATTGATTACGAAATATTATAAGGCACAAAGCTAATTTTATTATGGACAAAGCTGTTTCCTTAGAGCTATAAGTTTTGATACATTTCAACTATGAACAAGTTAAAAAATCTAAAATATTATTATTTTTTTTTTATAATCCTAAATGAACGAAAATATCTTATTTAACAAACATCGGTACCTATATATAACCTGCATTTACTTGACGTATTACTATTATTTGTATAGTATTATAAATTTGTACTTTGTACACCATATGCATTTATTGATAAACTTATTTTAAATAAAATAACTTATTTACATCGATTGGAAATATTGTTAACGCTAATTACCGAATATGAGCGATCAAGTAAATGAATAATAATTAACTCATCTTCATGTTATATCATGATGTCATATCATCATGTTATCATAGTACCTAATTTATAAAGTTATCGAAATTGATGAATATTTTCTAATACTTACAATAACCATAAACAATCACATAAAAAAGACTACTCCATGGTGATTCAGTTTATATTTATCTATTACATTTATTATATATTAATAATAATATAATAATTTCAAATTTGAATTAATAATGAAACCTATGATGGCTCTGCAATAGTACCTACTTTATAGTTTAACAGGCATTTTAAAAATATAATTCTAAGGATCAATTCAAGGTTATGAAAATTAAATGTAAATTAATTATTAATTATATTTAGCAACATTTTATACAATTATAATATTTTGCAACCGGGTATTTAATGAAGTAAAATTTAGTTTTCAAAAACCAAATAGTGATCTACGGGTAACTGCATCCAAAGACATATTCTACTAATTATACCTATAAAATTATTTATTGTATAAAAATTTTATGCGAGTGTTTGAAACTTGTGATGGTTATTTAGCAAATGTGTTTTCTTATTGATATAATATTATGTATACTATGTATTATAATATTTATATTTGGTTACTAAGTATTTTTATGAAAATAACAACAGTCTAAAGTGTACAAAATTATTAAATTAGATGTAAGTAATACAAATTCTATCATATGCGATGTACATGAAAATTTTTGATTACAATCAAGATAATATTTATATTTAATAGTAAATTTGATATTCCATGACAAACGGAGCAAGATTCAAAATATGAAACTTATTATGATAAAATAATCGCTAATCAATTTAAATGTGTTATTTACTTTAAAATATTACAATATTAGTAGTGAACATTTTAAAGACAAATAGTTTGTCCAAGGTAAAAATACTCTTTAGAAATATTTCACACATTAGAATAATAAAATATGCTATGGATTGTTGTAGGAGAAAAAAATACTCAGCGACTATTGCAACATAATTAATGTTTTATGTTTAAAACCCATCCTTTATTTATATGTACTTAACATAAATAAGTGTATGGTTATAATATATCTTTGATTATATAATTGATAAGTTCTTGTGTTATATCTTAAAAATTAAGTTTGTTTCGTTAAATTTATTATGATTTATCATATTGTTTGTTAGTAAATTTTTAGCATAATTAATAATCAAACTTAAAAATAAATAGGTAGTTAAGTTTAAATATGATCTTCATTTAAGGTTTCTTTATATATAGCAAATTGATTACTTTTATTTATCAACTACTGTAATAGATTTAGTATTTTATGTTTAAAAAACCATTCTTTATATATTTGAATTTATTATATGAGTTATGAATTATAATTAACAAATTTGTGATTTATTACTTATTTAATTGTGGAAGTCGGATTTTCTGTTTAATGCTCATATTTAAAATTCAATCGAGACAATGAGTCACAGGTCTACAGAATAACAGTCTTGAAGAAAGCTGCTCACCACAATTATAAAATAAACAATATAATATACAAGGTACTAATAAAGAATAATTTAGTATACTAGTATATAAATATTATTAAGTTGATTCCACTTAAAGAATATCATCTAAAAAACAACGAACAGCGAATATTGACCTAAAATTACATGTAAAACATAATATAATGTATAATATTCTAGACTGAAAAATCATATCAGTTTTTGAATTTGCTCTAACTCAAAAACCAAAAAACGCGAACACTTCAAATTTTCAACAAATGTTTATATTGACGTTTTATATAAATGGTTAAGTTTTTTGACATATTTTGACTTATTTATAGACAATTTATATTGTCCGAAAACTCTTGAAAATTTAATACAAGGTTCATTATAAGTTATAATTATTGTAACTAAGAAATATCGGAGATTGTTTTACTCAAATTTTTTTTATAAGCCAATAAATTTCAAATTTGTATAAAATATGTTAAAATCACGACGATTTGCAAGTTATTTTGTAGTTGAAAATTCATTAAGTGTTTTCAGTTTATACTTAAGGATTAAAATTTTGACAATGGATTATCCATAAGTTACTCTTCAAAAAACTATAAAACAATTTCTACTAAACTTTAAGAAAAAAATATTATGACCGTTTGAAATTTAAATTTATACGAAATTGCATACTATTGCACTATATTTCAATTTAAATATAAAATACTATATTATAATATACCCATTTATATTTTATTTATATATATTTAACAAGCATGTTTCTTATAAAATAAAAATTCCAATAACAGATAATAAAATACTATCAAAAATCATAAAATATTTAACATAAATACATAATATATTGTTAGGCAGATAATATAAACGAGAAAAGAGCCATCAAGCAAAGTATAAACATTTGCGTTTCATATAGATAAATTCGGAAAATGTATCAAATATATTATTTTATTGAACATTAATTAGATCAATAGTTGTATTTATTATGTAAAATATTATATTTAATTACGATCGTTTAAAATAGCAAAAATTGTCACCACCATCGACACTATCGCTGGAATGTTATTGAATCTATGCTAATCCATGTGGCATATTATGTTGCATGTTATTTTAGACACGTACTTTTACATTAGTTAAAATAACCAATTCATTATCCACCTAGGCTATCCAGCATATGTACAGATATTTAAAATACTCGTGTATACTTTAAACAAAATTAGAATAACCTTTCTTCTCTCTATCTGACAAATCTCAGATTTTTATGAAGTGTGATTCATAGTGTTTATGAATAAAAGAATGTTAAAATTGACCTTTATGGGGCTAAAAATATAAAAAAAAATAAGACACTATTCATAAAATAAGACTTTGATCATGCGCCATCGTACAATAGTTATTTCTATAACGTACACTCCCACAAGATACCAACAGCTCAGGAGTCTCACCAAAAGATCAGATTTTCTTCCTATCAACTATACGTTGACACAGAAGATGTTCAAAGGAATCAATTTGCAACATTTTTAAGAGGGTTTAAGGATTTAACTCGAAAACAAAGAAAAAGACTGAGGTCTTTCCTAGTCGTTCCCGCAGAAGCTTCGGCCTCTCACGAATAAAACCGTTTAATGATAACCGATGATATACCATCACTTTCCTTGCGAGTTTTTTCTGTTCGTCTTATTCGGTAGGAAGTGCTTATTTTTCTTTCACATTCACTTCTTCAACATAGGGTGTCCCGTAGCTCATAGGATCAAATGACTTCAACTGAGAAAAGATACGGACTTGTACTTCAATTTTGTTAAAGCGATTCCACGAACAGTTAATAAAACAAAAACTATTGTTATCACTTATCAGTAAGGCGGAGCGTGGTATAATATTTTTTCCCCACGTTGTTTCTCGGATAAATAACTCCAGCAGCATACTAAATAGGCCATGGCCTCAAAACACACACACGATCTGTGGACCACTAGTTTTTTTTTTGTGCCATTTTTGTGTTGACCAAAATGTGTGCTTCTAATACATTTAATGTTATCAAAATTAATACCTACACACAGTGTCATACCTAAGGAGGTATTACAAGTGGTGCGACAAGCCAGAAATTATACTATTACAAGTACCTATCACTTTATCTATAAATAAACATAATAATATTGTCTCCGTAGACATTAATACCTACGGATATCGCGACCCGTGTTGTTTTTTTAAGCCGCGTCCACACCAAATATTTATTTGTCGGAAACAAGTATTTTCAACATTGATGTCGACAAAATTATACAGTATGTTTTTAAAATATTGTCGGCGACAAAATTTTGTTATCGACCGAGTAGCGGTAAACTTCAAAAGATGTCCAGATCAGTCGTTGTTGTTATCGACTTTTGATATTACTATGAAATTGTATAATTTTGTGTTCAGTTGGTCAATTAGTTACTTACTGATCACTTCAAATATTGTAATATACGTATTTATTATTTCGTACATACCTACGAAAATACCATGGAGTTGTCAAGAGAAAAAGTGTGTCAATTAATAGATTTTTATTGCCAATGGATTACAATAATTTTGAAACGACAACTTCAGAAGAATTTTCTATTAAATTTTAAAGTATTTTGACCCAGCCAAATATTATTTATCAACAATAATAAAAAAAAATTAAAAATATCGAATATTTCAAATGCCTATAAATATTTTATTAATAAATTAATATATACGGCAATTGGCCATATGGGGCCCCCCCAAAATTTTGCATCGTGCCCCGAACACCATCGGGCCGGCACTTCCTACACACCAATTCTTTAAGTAATTCAAAATAGTAACAACGTTGATTTTATGATGTATATGTATATAATAGTGTTGTAATAACTGTTGATAATATATACACAGCATACGTGGTACGTTGTACAATATAATACATTATATTTATAAATAATAAATAAAAATAAAATTATTTCATCGTCCTATCGCCAAAACGATAATATTGTTTTATTGACTTGTCACCAAATCGTCTCAACTCCCCATAAATCCATAATATTATTTGCATACCTAGGTATTTGAAACACTTGTTTGCGTTGCCGAAAGTGGAACGTAGATAATATTATATTATTATTTAGTTGTTTCTGCTGTATATTAGTTTTTGCTATTCACTTCCAAAGTTGTAAAAATTAAAGCCATTCATTCATTACTACTTTAACAGTATAATTGTATAATAAAATAAAAACTTTACATGATTTAGCGTTTATACTACGTATGACATCATCGATGTTCGTCATAGTGCCTATTTTTATTAAAAATGCTCAAAAACTTATACATATTAGTATAGAAATCAGCCGTCAGGGAAGAAAAATAATATTAGAAAGTAAGATAATTTTACTGTTTTATTTATTTACACATTAATGTTATATAACAATCATGCAATAGTAAGTCATAATTATTATTTAATCATAATATTGATTATAACTTGATGTATTTAAATCAAAGTATTACAATCCAGCATGATTATTGTATCTATTTAAATGTGTGTTATACACATGTCGTATATATACAATGGTTCATTAATAACTTGATATCTGTCCTATATTAAAAATGAGACCCAATAGACTTGGCTGGGTTACGGTCCTTCATCAGGCCCCAGGCCAACAGCCCCGACTGCCCTATAGCCTACCCGTACTGGAAGTTCGTAGTCACTGTTCAGTGCAATTACGGATACAAGGAGGAAAGAAGAAGGGAAATTGTCCCCTCCCCGTTCACAGAAAAAGTAACAAATACATATTCTATTTGTAATTTTTTTTAAAAATAAAGAAAAAAGAATCTTAAAATTTAAAATATTTTATTCATAATAGGTATAAATATGTATAATAATTAGTAATTAGTTAAAAACTTTAAAAAATATGTTAAAATGTTAAATACTTTTTTTTTCTTAATTTTAGGTCTAAATCTATTTATAATACTTCATAAAGATAAATTATTTTTTAAAAAATAAATTGCATAATTATTTATTTATTTATCATATTTGTATGCGGCCTTGCCTCAGTGTTAACATAAAACAATAGATTTTGCTGCAGCAGTAGTACATGGATCGAACCCACCATAGACGTATAAACTAGTGGACTGCCCTTTGCCCTCCCCCCCCCCCGGAAAACTTGCATGCCTGCCGATGTTGAGTAATAAGAGAAATAGATAGATACTATGCATTTACATGGAGTTATTATATTATATTTTCTGTGAAAAACACAATGAACCTTTCTCTATCATTACCAATGATCACACGATTCGACATCACCCTCTCTGTCTTTAAGAGTGATCTATACAACAGCATCAAGTTTGCATCACGAATTTGTATCATCGCCCGAGTATAATCATAGAGGTAATAATGATATTATATTATGAATAATCATTATTAGATGTTTTTGAGCATCTTTTTACATTTTTTAGAAATATATTGATGTTTTTGCGCATATTGTGTATACATTTTTTAGGCATCATATAGGTAATGACGTTTTATCAAGCATATTTTTAAATCATATTTCAACATTTTTTACAACATATATTACAGTTTTTTAGAGCATGAACATCGGCCCTTCAATAATATAATATAATATTATATAAGTCATAACAATAATAATAGCCGAGTCAACAGGTCAGTGGTACCAGCCGCCGCGCGGAAATGACGTGTACCAACCACGACCGCGTTCGCGTTCCGCGCACGCGACTGGCGGCCGGCCGGGGACGTGTCATCGATCGGTCGAGCAGTTTGGGCGCGCCAGACGTCAGTGCGCGTACGACGACGAGCGGTGAAAATGGCGACACCGGTGTACAGCAACGATCCGTACGTGACCATATTGCCCAAGTCGTATGTGGAACGTCAAGTGGCTCGCGGCCGTTCGTTCGAGTCGCTGTCGCCGAACGCGTGGAAAATGTACAAGTCGCACAAGACGCCGAGCGAGACCGACTCCACGGACGGTAGACCCGGGGCCAGCAGAACCGGGTCCGGCAGAATCAAGGCCAAGAAAACCCGTGCCGACTGCTTCCAGCGCGCCGCGTTCCGCATCGTGCGGACGGTGCGCGAGTCGTACGACACCCGCAAGACCGACATATTCAGGATGGTGCGCGCGGCCGTGGACTTCGGTAACGATCTGCTGTTGCCGCAGGTGAACATGTCCGATGCCGAGTACAACGACTTCGAGCGCATTAAGAGCACCTACGGGCTGGTGAGAAACTCGCACCGGCTGCCGCGCACCGTCAACCTGATCACCGTCGCGAAAATGTTCCCGGTGGTCGCGTGCATGTACGTGCATTACTTCGCTCGGAACACGATCGTGCCGTACTCGCGAATGGTCACGTTGTGCCCATTCTATCCGAAGGTGATGATGACGTCCGCGTTCGCGTACCTGTTGCCCGTGAACGACGAACCGTACTGCAACTATCTGTTTAATGCGCACTTGTTGTACCAGTTCGAGTACGAGCTGACCATGGCCGACCCGGAGGTTCGGGCCAAAGCCGAAGGTTTTCCCATCCCGTATGAAATGATCGTCATGGCAAATGTCACCTGTTACACCCAAGAAGCCACCCGGCAGTCGCGCGTTGGTTATATGGAGCAGATCAAGTTCTTGGTCGCATACGATTTGATAGAGATAGACGACGGAAAGATCGTCGCTGCGCAGATAGTCATCGATGCAGCCAAGGCGTGGGAAGAGGTGATTCATAAGTATGCGTAATAACGTCGAACAAAACTACATTTATCATGGACAAAGATGTTTCCTTTGAACAGTGGATTGTAATTCGTGATGCAATTCAATTTAATTTGTTGTCAATTTATGTGAACGAGTTTATAAATGTATAACAATATTAATATTATTATTATTATTTTCTTTACAATACAAAATTAACCTAAATATCTTATTTTACAAACTTCAGAATGTATAACCTGCATTGACTAATCATAATACTACTATTTATTAACTATTATAAGTGTGTACGCTATATGAGTTTTTTGATTAATAAACTTCATCTAAATAAAATAACTTATTTATATTAATTAGTTATTTTAATCCCTCATTACCAAATGTGCACCATCAATTAGATGAAAAATAATAAACTAATTTCATCGTAAGTTACCATAGTAATTAAGAAACTTATTGAAATTGATGAATATTTTATAATGCTTACAATAACCATATACATTCATAAAATAGGACTCCGCAGTGGTTCAGTATATATTTATTAAAATGTATACTAATATTTTCGTCAAAATCAACTACACAAAAAAATAAATGAATAAGCTCTTAAAACATAATAAATGAGCATTTATTATAACATATCCTTATTTTAAGATACATTTTTAGATTACGTCTGTCCACTGCAGACTAAAAGATAAAAAAAAATGTTTATTTAAACAAAAAAATTGATATTTCATGTAAATACTAAATAATAACAAATATTTAGAAACATTTATTAAATATTGGGAAGTATGAACATTTATTGGAAAAATCTCAAAAAAGAACCTGATGGGCCTCCCTCTGCTGTACAGTTGGGGGTGGAGTGCATAGGATAGGTCATTATTACAATGGATTTATTAAATTTGAATGCAATGATTGGTATCATTGTATACAAATAACGATTCTGAACGGAGATGATATGTTGGTCAAAAATGGGTATATAATAATATTTTATAGTATTATTTTATAATATTATATAGTATTTTATATTTAAATTGAAATATAATGCAATAGTATGCAATTTCGTAAAAATTTAAATTTCAAACAATCATTAAATCTTTTCCTTGAAGTCTGGTAGAAATTTTTTTATATATTTTTAAAGATTGGTTTATGGACAACCTAGTGTTAAAACTTTGAACCTTAAGTATAAACAGAAAAAAATTTATGAATTTTCAACTACAAAATAACTTGCAAACCATCGCGATTTTAACATATTTTATACAAATTTGAAATTTATGGGCTTATAAAAAAAATTTGAGTAAAACGATCTCCAATATTTTCTAGTTACGATGAGTATAATTTATTATAAACATTGTATTACATTTTCAAGAGTTTTCGAACAGCCAAATAAATTTTTATATAAATTAATATTTCAAAAAAAAAAAAACTTACAAAAACCGAAAATTTAAATTGTCTATAAATAAGTCAAAATACTTTGAAAACTTAACCACCTATAGATCACGTCAATATAAACATTTGGTAAAAATTTCAAGTGTTTGCCTTATTTAGTTTTTGAGTTAAAGTAAATTTCAAAAACCGATATCATTTGTCAGTCTAGAATATTATGCATTATATTTTATATTTTACATGTAATTTTATGTCAATATTCGCTGTTCAAACGCTTATAAAAAGAAATTGTGCCTATGGATTTTAATAATTTTTGAATGACAATAATAAGTACTTCTGTGGAATCTTCTATTAAATTTTTAAGTCAAATTATTTTTATCAATGATTATAAAAAAAAAAGTGTAAAAATATCGAATATTTTAAAAGGCTATAAGTGGCTTAAAAATTAATATAATAGTTTGAAAACAATATGACATAAAGGAAATGCCAATCTTAACAGCTGGTAAAAATTTCAAGTTTCTGCGACTTATAATTTTTGAATTATAACAAATGTTTAAAATCGTTTGAGAATAAATCACTAATTTATGCAATATCGTAAAAATTTAAATTTCATACGGTCATAAAATGTTTCCCTTTAAGTCCGATAGAAATTTTTTTAAAGATTTTTGAATACTAGCTTATGGATAACCTTGTGTTAAAATTTTGAACCTTAAGTATGAACAAAATACATTTTAGATTCTGAACGGAGTGATGGAATCTATTGGTTTTACAATGATGTGTGTTTTTTTTTGTGTGAGGACACATTTTTTGGTAGTAAAAATGCTTCGATTTTTTTAAACAGCAACTTTTCTGAAAGCAAAGTGAATGTAAATGGAACTTGGGCAAGTCAAAAATCCAACTATTTTAATACTTTTTAAAAAAATAATTTTAACTTATTATAAACCTAATATTAAATTTTCAAGAGATTTCGGCCAGCCAATTAAATTTTATAGATTTTAAAAAAAATTTTTTTACAAAAATCGAAAATTTAAATTGTCTATAAATAAGTCAAAATATGTCAAAATACTTTGAAA